>JADBJO010036893.1:0-10365 GCA_016801955.1 Conus betulinus | reverse complement strand
ATGGAGTTCTACATATTCATGTACGTGCCAATTGGACTGTTCTCTAGACTTACAAAAAAGTCATAAGTCAAAGCTGGTGAGTCGAATATACTGAGCGAGTTATTCTGCGATAAAACTGGAATGAATATCTTCAAGCTTTGACATGAAAGAATGTGATTAGGAGATATTTTGCATCCACAAATGCAAACTATATCTTTGACATACTTTGTTTTGAAAGCATCAAGTTTCCATCTATACATTAAGGAAAGTAATTTTTTAGTCGTTATAAAGTTATCTTTTATATTTTGAATATTGAAATGGTCTTGGGTCGTTTTGATGTGTTTCACTTCATTTTGGAAAACATTCCAAATGTGCGACCTTAGTAGGCCATACTGCTCGTGCAAGGAAAGAGAAAATGAAGGTATTCAGACTGAGAACCACACTTAGCGCCATGTTTAGCTGCCCTGTCTACCTTTTCATTATAGTATAAAGAACAGTGAGATGGTATCCAACAAAACGTTATCTGGGTACCCCTTACAATTAGCATATGTATTAAGCAACTAATTTTCCATAATCATTTCTGGCCGGGTGTGCAGTTGTAAGGCTTGTAATGCCTGCAAAACTGATTTAGAATCTACACAAAAAAGAATCTGAAATATAGTTTGAGGGAAGTTGATCAAATATTTAAGGCCATAAGTATTGCTGTTAGTTCTGCTGTAAATATGGACTTGTGTAATCCAATATAGAACGATTTCTCAATTTTCAAGTCAGGGATTAAAAAGGCACACCCTGTTTTACTGCTTATACAAGAACCGTCTGTGTATACCTTTAAATGACTCGCGTAGTTCTCTTCAATATGGCATTTAGTATAACTGGCTAGCATATTCATGTTTTCGTCTTTCTTTATATCTGTGTGGTCAAGGTCAAAATAAGCTTTTTGAAGTTCCCATGTTGGTATGGGGAAAAAGGATGGTCTGACAGATACTGAATCTTTATCTGTAGAAATGCCAGAGTCGGTTATAGTTTTGGTTTGTGAATGTTGCTAGTGTAACTTGAGAGGATATTGATTTAGCTCTTTTAGGAAAGTCAATATCTGACCTAACCTTTATGTCAGAGTTGATGTATGTTTTGATAGCTGAATTTTTAATTACATATTTACAACACGCTAATCGTCTATACTCTTCTAATGGAAGCATTTGAGTCTCAAAATATGTTAGTGATGATGATGCATGAGTTGGTAGAGACCTAGTGCTACTTTTAATGCCTTACATTCAATGCTTTGAAGCTTTTTTAATAAATACTTTGGAGCGCTGAAAAAAACTTCTTGTGCATATGTTAACTTTGATCGCATTAAAGATTTACACAGTGTTACTAATGTAAATGAGTTTTGTCCCCATTTTTTTGATTAGAGACTATTTTTTTTATTAAATTTAACGTTTTCCTTGCTTTAGTTAGCAAATTATCAATGTGTATATTCCATGTTAACTTTGAAGTAAAAAGAACTCCCAAAAATTTTACCTGTGTTACATATTTAATACTTGTATTTCCCAAGTAAAGACAGGCATTCTATCTGGATTTAAGCCATTGTTAAAGAGAATGATGTTTGTTTTTTCATAAGATAGACTTAGCCCATTTAGCTTCATATATTCACCCATCTTGTCAAGCTCACGTTGATAAATCTTTTTTATATAATTTATACTACGCTGGGGCGTTTTCTTTTTCAGAGTTACTTCCATCCACATGCATATATCATCCGCATATTGAGCAAGCACAACATTGTTCGATATCTTACTTGGCAAATCATACATTAATATGGTGAAGAGAAGGGGAGCTAAAACTGACCCTTGAGGGATTCCCATGATAAGTTTCTGGATGTTGAATAAGTTTTCCCTATTCTAGTTTGTATCACCCTGTCTTGCAAAAAAACATTTAATATAGTTATATATGTTTCCAGACAGGCCAATGTCTTTAATTTTGTTCAAGAGCTGGAAATGCCACACTTGGTCATACGCTTTGTTTATATAAAAAAAAGTGGCTAATATACATTTACGTCTGGCAAATTGTTTTTTTTTTTTTTATTAGTAGCTAATTTTACTAAGAGATTTCTGTTGTTGATCTTCCTTTTCGGAAGCCAGCTTGGTTAATTGGAATTACATCATATTTTTCAATAATGTACAAGCCTATTTAGAACTATTCTTTCTGAGAGTTTACAGACATGGGATGTTAATGCGATAGGCCTATAGTTCTTAATATCGTTAGTAGATTTACCTTGCTTGTGAATAGGGACAATAATTGTCTGTTTCCAGATTTTTGGCATTTCACCACTTCTCCAACATTTATCAAATAATCCATGAAGAAAATCAATAAAATTTCGGGGCAAATTCCTCAACATCTGATTAGATATTGCATCTAATCCTACTGATGATTTTTTTATTTGGAATTTGTCGTATAGTTTCTTTTAGTTCTGTTTTTGTTAAAGAAGCATTAAGATTATTGCACTTATCCTGTGTTCCTTCTGTATTTGCTTCACATTTTTCTTCATGCATCCTATAATTTCTATCAGTATCTGTCAGTCCCTCATGGCAGCTAACATTAGCAAACATGTTTACAAAGGCTTCTGCTTTTTCTTCAGCACTAGGAATATCATTATTGTTTATTTTTTGGGGGATACTGAGGAGATATAAATCCATTTTTCATAGCTTTTATCTCTCCCCCAACTTTCTTCATATCTTTACACATCTCTAATTTCAGAATTACAAAAGTTATTCCAGTGTTGCGTCTTAGCATTTTCTATTACATCATCACTTTCCTTTCCAGACTCTTTCATTTTCTTATGATTACTTACTGACCTCTTTTGCAATAAAGCTTAAATGCTTCTTTTTTCTTGTTGTTCGCAATTTCACATTCTTTGTTCCACCAAACATTCCCGCTATGTTTCTTTGAATTTGTGCTTTTTAGCTTTGGAATAGATGTATTTGCTGCTTCAAGAATGTATTTACAGAAACGTTTATATTGGTCGTCTAT
The DNA here is from genome assembly GCA_016801955.1 of Conus betulinus. Lineage (NCBI taxonomy): Eukaryota > Metazoa > Mollusca > Gastropoda > Neogastropoda > Conidae > Conus > Conus betulinus. The sequence continues at coordinate 7,362 of JADBJO010036893.1, read as the reverse complement.
ATTATCCACAGATGAAAACTCTATGTCCATGTTTCTAAGACTATCTTTAAAAAGAGACCAATCTGCACATTTATAATTGTATTTTGGAATCATATCTTCTTCAAAATATTCTTTATCCTCCATTTTATTATTCAATGATATTGTTATAGGAACGTGGTCTGATCCTAGAGGATCATTCCCTGTTTTTCCCATGAATAGTTTGCTGCCAGTGATGGAGAGGCAAATGTTAAGTCAATGGCGGAGGGATTATGGGTAGCTATATCAGGTATACGTGTAATATTCCCATTATTAAGTATGCATAAAATGGAGTCTGCAATATTATCTAATAATCGATTATTTGAAACAAAAGAACAGTTGTTGTCCCAAAAAGGTGCATGAGCGTTAAAGTCACCTCCTATGATCCATTTATCCCTTTGATCCTGAAATTCCCTCAACCATTCTGTGTTTTCATTATTGGGTCCTTTTGGTAGATAGACTGAAGCAAGATTCAAAATTAAATTTGATGAGAATTTTACCATAACGGCACAACATGAAACAGATGATATGCTATTAGTTACAGGTGGTGTTCTTATGCAATGGTCCAGACCTTCACTTATATAAATAGCAGTTTGAACACGACGGTCAGACATTGTTCAAAAACTGGAGGGTGGTAATATCCAGGTATAACAGGCAGTTTATCACTGCTTACATTCAATGATTGTAGTAATAACACTTGAATATTTTCAGATGATAAATATTGCTTTAAGTAATATATATTTTTTGTAATAGAGCGACAGTTCCATTGTAGGATTTTTATGTTAGTGTTTTTCTTTTTCTTCTTCATAATAAATAGTGTCTCAATATCAATATTCAGTTCTATTTTTTTCACTAGTAGGTTATCATGTCTGAAAGGTATTTGGAAATAGAAAAGTAGGAGAATAAAACCTGAGAAAGGAAACAAAGTGGGCAGGTCTCCTCCAAATCTCTTCCTAAAAAAAAAAAAACCACAAACCACATGCCTGTTTTTTGTTTCCCAAGACCTCGCAGACATTTCAACCCTATAGCTATTGTACAAACAAAATTGTCCGTTTATGGCATGAAGGCCCAAGGAGGAAGTGAACAACCAAAGCCGGGAGGGGGCATGAATGCAGGCGGAGGGGGGCACCAACGGTCAGCTCTGCGTCTCTGCCTCCGTCGAGGTCGCTCCCAGAAGAGGCGATGCAGGTGGCGGCCAAGGTTCCCTGCCATGTACCTTCGCACCTTCAGCGTTTGGGTGGATGTAGTCCTGGAAGTGGTGGAGCCCCTGTGCATGGCGTCGTAGCCTACGTAGGTCACGTTCTTCGTACCCCGCTTGAGGATCTCTGAATAGGTATAGGCGTTGTAGACGGTTCTTTTTGCTTCCAGTACGTTTTGATTTGACTGGTAAAGCTCGGCTTACTACAACGTGGGCTTTTGGAAATATCGCCTTAATTCCTTTCACTGCTGAAGCCATTTGAGAACCACATTCTGCTGCATCCTTTGCTTTCAGGTCGTTGATGCCTGTGTGGAGCACCACACAGTCAGGTTCAGGCTTAAGTTCCTCACTGGCAGACTTCGCCACATCCTCTATTTTATCTACAGTGAAGGCATTGCGGAAGCCACCTGTAGACCGTATGCGTTGCCGAGTCTGGCTGCATCTATTTTCTTCATCGTCGAGTCATGCAGTATTAGTACACGGGGCGAATCTGATGGTGTGTAGTGGTTCTGACGCATTTTCTTTTCTTCAGGTACTATGACGTGTTTGGAAGTGACGTCATTTACTGCCTTGTTCTTTGGAATAGGCTTCTCTGATTTTTTTTTTTTTTTTTTTTGGCATCCTTTTCGATACTTCGACTCACCTTTGGATGGGGAGTCTGGTCGGCTCTGATGAAAGGGTGTTGGTGTTGGTAAAGGTGAGGATGAGGAGCCAACAGCTTCTGCGTAGGACCGGGTCTGTGGAGGTTGGGCTATGCGGGTCTCCTGTGTTTGGGTCCCACTGCTTTTTGGTTTTCCGTCCGCATTTTTCTTGAAAGAAGCAATTGTTCTTGTTTGCTCTTCGACCAATTTCTCTAGTTTAGAAATTCGCGCACATAACTCCATTATTATTTTCTCCAACCTTTTCCCACCACTTTCTATCTCAACATCTTCGGCTAACCTGTGCTCCAGCCCAGAGTCATTTTCTTCCTTTTCGTTCAAGCGGCCGTTGATCGCCTGAGCCAAGTTTTCCTTATTTTCGTTTTCCAGTAAGGTCACACCACCTTCGTTCCACTCTGTTGGCCAGATGATTGCTTTCTGTTCTTGCTTTGATCTTTTTTGTCTTCTTTTTTTCATCTTTGATGTCGTTTTCGTCATTTTATTCTCTGCTACTGAAAGCGTTTCTAGCTCGTCGCCATCTTGGTCATGTGGGTGTGTGTGTGGGGGGGGCTTGAAATTGAATCTGAGTTCGTATTGTCCACGTAACTGCCTTGACAAATTCAGTTTCAAAACTGCACAGGCCTTACGGCACCTAATTATTATTCAGATTCAGAACAGTATTCAGAACAGGACGACTAATTCAGTCATAGCCTCAAGGGAGGAAGGAAAGTCAGGAGTGGGGAGGAGAGCCATTCATTCTCTGATTCATGGGCCACTGCACAAATGCTTGTCGCCCTAAGTCCAAGAAGCAGTGGAGCGTGCAGGGAGGGTGCACAGCAGCGTCTGAAACAAACCGAGCCTTATGACAAGTGTCACAAACGCCGACCCCGACACCAGAGTCACTTGCTGCCTGAAACTCGCCTGTCTGAAGGACTCAGGAGCGCCGCCACCGTGACAGGGCGAGGAGGTATAGCAGGTCGCAGTAGTCTAATGAATGACTGCCACCACCGCGCCACACGGGCCCAACTCCGCGCGCGTGCTGGGTGGGCCTTCCTCCTCCAGTGGGCAGGTCTGACTCCACCCCCGGCACACGGCGAGAGCCAATCCAGCAATCCTCCCTCCGGGCTGCTTAGAGAGAGAGAAGAGAGAGAGAGAGAGAGAGAGAGAGAGAGGACGATGCCGACTGAGTTTGCCTACCCCCCTCCCCACTCCCAGCCCTCTTCGGCCCTCCCAACCCTCTCCCCCTCTTCCACTCGCTTGAGGAACAACCGAGCAGAGAGAGGGGGAGAGAGAGGGGGAGAGAAGGACGATGGGAACTTTCAAACATTTAGGCTACAACGCTCTTAGTTAACTGACAATAACAGATCAAGGGGTAGAGGGGGGAGTGAGGAATCGAGGGGCGGGGGGGGAGGGGGGGGGGGGGGGATGCGGGGGGGGGGACGGGAGGGGGGGAGGGGGAGCTGTGCGTGTGGGGGGACGGGCGGGGGGGTTAGGTAAACCTTATCGTTTTTAATGAGGGTGGGGGGGGGTTGTGTGGCGGGGGGGGGTGATGGGGGGGGTGGGTTTGCGGAGGGCCAAGAGGAGAGAGTTATACTACACTGCGGTTTTCTGTGGGAGGTGTACGGGTCGGGTGTTAGGTCAACCTTACGCTTTATAGATGGACTGGCAACAGAACAGAAAAGCTGACATCGGTGTTAAGGAGGAGGAGTTACCCACCTGATATGATTTGCGCATCACCTTGCATGTGTTACTGTGTAAATAGGTAGGGCAAAACATTGAAGGTATATAACGGGGTTTATAGTGTCATTAAATGTTACAGACCTACAGTACAGAGATTGAACCTAAGTATAGGAGGCGGCGTTGGGGCATGTGTAATATACTGAGTGAAGTTCCACTGTCTCATGGCCTCCTGCTCGTCCGGCTTTGACAAGCCAGTTCGGTCTGGTTATGGTCGGTATCACGAAGTAGGCATATAGGCTATTGTATCAGATACCGCGCATTTTAAGCCTACATTTCACGATGGGACTATCACATCTCCCTATGCTATTATTTTGAATGTGTTCTGTTCCTCAAAGCAAGCTCAAGTCCATCACAGCTATTTTTCAGTGAAATGAAATCTGTTTAAAATTAGCCTGGGTAACAACACATCCAGGGGAACAGTAAACAGCACAGGCTGCTCGGACATATCAACCCATATAGGTAAGCTTCGGAAAATCCTTTTTTTTGTTGGGTGGGATATATGGTCCTTGTTTGCTCTGTGTGTCTCTGTATGGTTATTTCTTGGTAGGCGATTCGGTTGTGTCGTAAGCAGCGTTCTGTTGGAGTAGTTACGGGCGTGTAGGCTGTTTATTTCATCATAGGAGCAGAGTTACCCGTATTGTGCTCGCTATCATGCGCTGTGTCCTTTGTCGGTCAGCTACTTTTAATTATAACCGCCGACCGCCGCGTCAATTCATTCGAGTCCGATTTTCTTTTACTTTGTCCGTTTTCTTTTTTCTTTATGGTCTTTCCCCCGGCCGAGGAAAACATCTCCCATCTTTACAAAAAGCAACAAACACACGACGATCTGTCTACAAACTATGACAGGTAAAATTATCATGGATATTAAAAAAAAAAACCAAAGAGGACTGCAGAGTCAGTGGAAATGCAAGTTAAAACAACAACAAAACAAGGGGCAAAAAATCATGTGTTACTTAAAATACAATACGACAATCGTATTGAATAAGCCTAGTAGTTTGATTTTTATGTGTTGACTTGCATTTTGTCTGACAGCAAAGTTGATGACCGGTGTAATCCATTGACAATGACAGAAAGGTGGAGGAGAGACCTACGCCAGGCCAAACGAGGAGGTTATGTCATTCCCGCTCCATGTTTCACTTTTTTCTTTTAAATATCTGAAGTGTTAAACGTCAAGGACGGTGCACACACACACACACACACACACACACACACACACACACACACACACACACACACACAAGCATGCATACACGAGCGCACGCACGCACAACACACACACACACACACACACACACACACACACACACACACACACACACACGCACACACACACAGACACACACAACACACAGAGTACACACAAGGAGAGAGAGAGAGAGAAGAGAGAGAAGAGAGAGTCCTGCGGGAACATGGGGATAGATAGTGTCCATCTGGTCGGTAGGCTGGGCCCCCAATGCAGAAGGGAAACATCACATAGGACCACAACAGTAAAAAAAATGAGCTGATGGGATTTTCATGAGAAACATATTATAAATACATTCTGAGGAAGGCCCAGAGCCGAAACGTTTAAAGAAGAACTTGCATGTTTGCTTTTGCATTGTGTGGTGTTTATATATACCTAATACATACATTATCTACCACAGTAGATTATGAATGCTTATCTCCCCCTATGTTCTTCAGTCTAAAGACCTAAGAGCAAGCTTTGTTTATATAATTGAATTATATTTTTTGTGGTCATTGCAACGCCAAGTGCTGCTCGGTAAGTTGCTGGAATGGTGCTCGGTACTTATCCTTGGAATTTATTAGTGTATATATATATATATCATCTGACATTCAACCCTAAAACTTTCATTATATATATATATATATATATATTTAATATATATATACAATAATAATAATATATATATATATATATAATATTAAAGTTTTAGGGCTGAATGTCAGATGATTTTTGTTTATCTAAGGATTTCCTCATGCCCCCCTCCCCATGCACATCCCCACACCACACTGGGGAGGGGGGTGCTATTATATGTGAAAATAAGGATAGGGAGGGGAGCCTATGAGTGGTGGAGTGAGGGGGTGGAGATGTATACTGTGAATGGGCTCAACTTTTAGATTTAAACCTGTGGGAGCCTGATAATATGATATGGTATGTTGTGAGTGTGTGTGTGTGTGTGTGTGTGTGTGTGTGTGTGTGTGTGTGTGTGTGTGTGTGTGTGTGTGTTGTGCGTGTGTGTGTGGTTGGATGGGCGGGAAGTCTGCATATACATGACTGTGTGTGTAAAAAAATGGGTCCGGGCGGATTTCTTCAGTTGTGTGTATTTGTGTTGCAGGTTTCTGACGAAGCCTAAATAAAAGGCGAAAGCTTGAAAAAAAAAAAAAACAAAACAAACAAAAAAGAGTGTGTGGTGGTGGGTGTGCCTACTTTTATTGTTGTATTCTGTGACTGGCCAGTTTCTGGATCAGCAGTGCACCCACACATCACTGAGTGGTGTCCAGCGTATTGTAGGGTTTTTATCTTCATTATATGTATATAATACATGATTTTTGTCTGTCTCGCCTCCTGCCATTCATTCTCTCTCCTTTTTATATATAAAAAAAGACTGAGACTGTTTTGTTTTTGTTTTACGGCGCGAATAAAGGACGGAACTGTTTACAGATGTGCTTGTAGAACCTACTGCTTACGGTTTGTATGGACCTGCCAGTGAGTGACCTTGTTGCATAGCTGCATGCATGTCAAGTGTTTTGCCTGTTTTTTGATTATCCCAACGACAAAAAAAAATGAGACGCTTGCAAAACCTAGGCTGAAGACAGAACTAGCTGGGTCTGTAAATGACACTGTTGAAAATGAAAAATGAATGCCAAGATATTATTCATGTTTAAGAAAGAGAAGAAGAAAGCGATCGTGAGAGAGGCTAATGAAGACGAGAGATCGTATTTATAATGTTTCTGTGTGTGTTGAGTGTTAGAGGAGTCATGATTTTGTTTTTTGTTTTTTTTTTTTTTTTCCCCCCCCCAGATTGCGTACAGAAGCAGTAGGTACTTCAACCGGTGTATCAGTCTTTAGTTAAGCAGAATAGTAACCACACAGCACGAGCTATCAGTTCAGTTTCAGTTCAGGTCAGTTCAGTAAGATTCGGAGAGGGAGGGGGAGAGAGAGGGGAGGGAGAGGAGAGAGAGAGAGAGGACAAGAGAGAACGAAGAGAAAAGAAGAAGAAGAAGATAGAAAGGAAACGAAACAGAAATCAGCATTAGAAAAAAGTCTGAGCCATGGAAATTGAACAAAGGTGTTATTAGGGATAATCATCCAAAGGTTCACACCTCAGTTTATATGCTGCGGTTCCCCTAGGCTCCTTTCCTGTGGCGGCTACTACTCCGGCTACTTGCTGCTTGTCCCCATACGCTTCGTCTGCTGTTTACCGCTGTAAAGAAATGCCTAAACTGCTACCCAATACTGCTTTCGTCTGCTGTTCCGCTGGTCTGTAACGAATGATCACTGCCATTCCCATATGCTTTAGTTCTGCTGGTTGTTACCGCTGTTAAAGATGCTACTGCCACATGTGGCACCGTTATTCTCATGATACTATATTCAGTTCACTAACCGTGAACTTAGATAGCCCACTGCTGTTTTAGTCTAGTTTCAATCATCTGTCATTATGTATAAAAATAAAAGCTGCGGTGCACAGAGCATGATAGCTGCAGGATTATTTGTACTTATTTCTGTCAATCTAAAATTACTTCTCTCTTCTCTCTCTCTCGCTCCTCCTC
>JADBJO010036892.1:0-10365 GCA_016801955.1 Conus betulinus | reverse complement strand
AAAGGGGCATTACGGTCAATCATACCTATAAGCTTCGCTGGTGTATAATTCCAATGGTTTTTCTGTGCTCCGTTTGCCGTATAGCCACCTTTCCGCACACCCCGTCCCCCACCCCACCCCTCTAGATGGCACCGACCGTCCACCCGCCCACCCCCCACCCATCCGCTCTCGCCTTTTTAAACACACCCCTTTTTAACCCTCAAGATAGGTGTGTGTCTGTGCTGTGGTGTGTGTGTTTGGGTGTGTGTTCGTACGTGTGTGTGTCAAGGAGGGGTGTTGTAGTGTGTGGACTGACGCGCCCCCGTATTTGCGACCGTGCTGTGTGATCGAGAGAGATGAGAGAGAGTGATTGTGTGTGTGCGTGTGAGGGGATGGAGATTATGGGGTTGTGTGGAGATTGTGTGGTTGTGTGTGCATGTGTGTGTGTGTGCTGATGGTGTGTGTTGTGTGTGTGTGTGTGTGTTCCGTCTGTTCGTTTAAGCAGTAAGTGTTTCTTCCGTGACAGCATATTAGAAGATTTACCGAGAGAGAGAAAACACAAAAAGAAGAGGAAAAAAATCTGGGGAGGTATGAGGGCAGGTGATGGAGGAGAGGCTGTGTGTGTGTGTAAAGTGATGTTGTGTGTGATGGTGTGTCGTGTGTGTCGTGCGGCGCAGCGCGCGCGTTACAATATACACCACAGCAACCCTACCACCACAACCCCCCACACAACACACAAACATCACGCACCGAGGGGCTATGTATCCGAAGAACAGACCTTGTACATATAATTATGTACAAAGGGGACTACTCAGTCTACACGCGCAAAAATAACAATTAGTGGAGGAATACGACATTGTTGGAGAATAGTGTGATCCGAGTGTGGATGTAGATTTAGTTTTCTTTTTATCAACAATTTCCCTATTAACGGCATCATATCTAGAAAGAAAAACGCAGTGAAGGACGAAAAAACAAAGAAAAATCTAGAAAACGCACACAGGCGAGGAAAGTGAAAAAATATACAATAATCGTTTCTTTGGGTGTTTGGTCCTTTTTACACACACTTGTTTGGATATGGAATGGCTGCCCCCAATGTCGTGATGGACAGTTTATTTTTGTTCTTGGACTACAACTTGGACTATCATTCAAAATGTCGCACCTTGCGCGAATGACGACGAATAAGCTTTGCCTTTTGGTATATGTTAAGATACAACACTTTTTTGTCCACCTTTTTTTTTTGTTATGCACAAATTAAAAAAACATTACACCGATATATTAAACATTGTTTTTCGGTTCCTCTGATGAAACGCATCTCGGGACAATTGATGTTGAACTAGGAGTTTTTTTTTTCCCCACCCCCCTCCCCCCGCGACCGTGTTTCTTTTCTGTTGTGATTGAAAACGATAGAAACCCTGAAATTTGAATCTGATACCCCCTGCGTCGTGTCGAGAAACGCAAGTGGCTTTGCACCCCGTCTTCGAAGGCGCTCCCTCATCTTGAACATGTACGTAAAACTCGAACCGGCGCGCCGCCCGCGACAGAGAACCAGCAGAGCGATCTCTGGGCCTGGGTAATAGATAGGGATGAATGCAATGGCCGCGGTTTTTCACAATGTGTTTCATTTCACTGTGTCTGTTTGGGAGCATTTTCCAATATCGTTAGGTATCCGAGTACGCATGGACCGTTGTAGACCGTGCTTCTGGCACTGCCTTTTGGGCTACTTTTCCATCGTTGTAAAATAATGGTCCTGTTTCTCCATGGAGTCCATCTTACTACCACGAGGCCCGCTCCCGATCAGCACGACGGGGGTCGTCCACTGGCGTTTAGTTTGCACCAACCGCGATCTCGCCCTCGCCAGACACGCACCCCCCCCCCCCTAAAGAACCCGGGGAACACACAAGGCCCTCCAGGTGTTTGGTCAGTTTCCCTTCAGTTCGCAGGACATCGCGTTTCCCCTATTTGACCGATGACATTCACTGTGTGTAACAAACAAAACTTCTTGAAAGTTCTTTCATGGTAAAAAGCATGGCGGAACTCAGACCAGTCGAAATTGAAGGGCTAAAGTTTGATGAGGCCTTTTGCAGCGACAGAGACGTTCCAGTGAAGGGCGTTGGTAAACGCTGGGTCCATTGAGGAACCGCAAGGCCAAGGCACAACCCCCCCATTTTCTTTTATTTTACCCCGTCAAACCCATCGCGCTGTGACGTGTGGAGGTAATTCCTTACGGTGGACAAGAAAATGTCAAGTGGGTATATGGAAACCAAAGTTGGTAGAAGGGAAAAGTCAAGTCAAGTAAGTCAGTCAAGTAACTTTGTTGATCTCAATTTGAGCAATTAATTGGGTGGTCACAACAATTCAAAGCAAAGCATTAACACACGATTAATTAGCCACACCCTTCTACCCAAACCCCACCACTCCCCCCCTAACACCCCTATGACACGTATACCTTGCCTTAGAGAGGAATTTGGATTTCAATGAAACATTTTCTCGGTTACTTAAGAAATTCAAAATGGGGACAGGGTAAAAAAATATTAAAACTTGTTGTTAAATCTGACGCAAGAGTATTAACCATGCTTGAAGATCAGAGGGAAGGGGGCGGTGTAAGAACCCGCCAGGCCAACGACTGCACAAAAAAAGAAGTTCGGGGAGGCACCAGTAGCCCAAGATTCAGGGAACTAACAGGTATTAAATGCTAACAGGTACTATATAGACGGTTACCCCCCCCATATCTTTATTTATAACAAGCCGGGGCAGAGGTAACGGAAATAAATGATGGTCAATATCAAACATTGGAAAAGGAAGAGATCACAGACACACACACCACACAAACACACCCAAACACAAACAAACACAAACACAGTACGAGAGAGAAGATGGGACGATGAGGGGAGGAGAGGAGAGGGATGCGAAGAGAGAGAGGAGAGAGAGAACGAGGTGGTGAGAACTTAGAGGAGGAGACAACCCCCCCCCCGACCACCCCCAGGATTTTGTAGTGCCTTTTGACCCCCCCCCCCCCCCCTGTTGTGTGATAGTGAGAGACGAGTAAGGAGGAGGGATTAGGATCTGATGGCACAGAGAGGAGGATGAACGATTGGCGATCAGAGACGATTGTAGGAGAGGTAAGAGGAGTACTGTAGTTAAAGCACGTAGCCCACTCCAAAGAATAAGTGAGGGAATTTGTGAAACGAAATGCAGACAACCTATAGCCCTTGAACACAATCGTCGCGTCATGCTTCGTTTTTTCAGAAATCTGAACTTGACCCACCTAGCGCCCCGGTAACTAAAAAGGGGGAAGAGGGGGAAGGCGAAGGGAGGGGGAAAAGCAAGACGAGCCCCCCCTGCGTTGTCTTTCTGCTGATTATGGCATAAGCAATTCGTGCGACCATGTATTAAGCTCACGGAAAGCACCAAGGTACGCACAATCACAGTGCTTAAAGAGACTCACACTGTCGTCTATAGGTACGGCCAGACGCAATTAGCACAATGGTCCAACAACATCCACTGGCCATAGGGAAAGCCTAGGTTAATATGCCCTTTCCGTGGACTTCTTTTTATAAGCTAGCTGTACTACTCCGGATCACGGAGCGCGGCGGCAGCTTAGCCCCCCCCCCCCCCGCCGGGCCTCCCCCCCTTTCTGTCCTTGATTGGATCTAGGCGATGAATCTAGCGGGTATGATTTGGACGTACTCCTGAGTCGTACGGCTGGAGCTGTGGTCCTCCCCACCCGCCGTTGGGGCGCGTCACTGTCCGCCTTGTCTGTGGGGGTGGAGGGGGCGTGGGGGGGGGGGGGTGGGGGGTGGGATAGGGGCTGGGGTTTGTCTATCACAGAAGAGTGGCAGAGCAGACCTGCGTTAGTATTTTTCACTCACGTTATCAAAATAAAAGATTGTGATGAACTCAATGTAGGGGATCGGAAAAAGGCAACATGAAGGAAAGCTGTTAAGGCAGATTCCGATAGTTGGAAGTGTCAGCTAAGCCTTAAACGGCGGGCGGGATATGTAAAAAAAACCACCCCGGGCATAAACATCCCCCAACCCACCAATCAACTCACCTATCTGTGCCTTGGGTACAGTGGGTACCTCCACCACCTCCCCCCCCTCTCGACCCCAACTGTCTGCCAGACAGCACCCCAGGGTCCGCTGGTGTAGTACTCACCTCACATGCGTCTGCAGAGAAGAAGAGTAGATGTAATGGCAGAGTAATGCCAGTCTAGCAGCACCGAGCCACACCCATGGGGGGAAACGGCACCGTCGCTGCCCGAGTCCTCGCCGTTAAGGTTGGAGAAGAAAGAGGACGCAGTAGGATTGTAGGCCCAGTGACCTGTTGTCTCATGACCAGCTCTCTGTCTTCTTGAAAGAAAGGGCCAAAGACGGGCCGGGATCAAAAGACGAAAGCTGAGAAGAGTTCCAGCCTGGATCTGATTGAGTGGGAAAAAAAACGAACCTTCGTATGGTTGTAAATTTTTCCACCTTGCAATTTGCACCGTGTCTGGTAGGTATGTGGTTCTAAGGTGACCAGAGGCACGGCCGCCAAAACGATTCTGGAGATGCAGCGTTCAAATCCAGGCCTGGGGGCACAGAAAAAGCACTAGTATGCTGAATGGGCATCGCAGGACTTATGCACCTGACAAGTGGCCCTAGCCCCCCACCCCCCCCCCTCCATCTCCCCCAGATGGGCTAAGACACTTAGGATGCGGGGCGAAACCGGAGTTTGTGTTGGTGGTTTGTTCTGCTCTCCTAACGAGCTGCGTCTCCCCCTACTTGCGGTTACAAGAGCCTAGTTGTAATAGCAAAAGCTGATTGAAAGTTGTGAATGAAGAGGTGAAGCGATCTTAAGCTAACCTAAACAAGATGCTGTCATGTTTTCGGTTGTCCTATTTGTTTGTGTATTGCATGGAAGAAGACATACAGAGGGTCGACGAAAGATGCGTTTGGTTGTTTTGTATTAGTGAATCGTTTGTATACGTTTCTCCTACGGTGGTTCGCTACATGATTTACGATTTAAGATTAAGCGCTCTAAACCATTTTACAACTAATTTCGCGACAAAAACAAAGCCACCCATCAAAACTACAAAGAGAAGAGGTCAGGCAGGGGGAGGGGGGGGGGGGAGTGAGAGAATGGTTGCTGAATCGAGAATGCGTTGGTAGGGGGAGGAATAAGAGGGATGGTAGGAAGGGGCTAGAGTGCCATAAAGGCGATTAAGGGACTATCAGTTACAGTGTTTTAGATGGAGGTTGTAGGTATCAATCAGGGTCGGTTATGATGTGTTATCTCGTACGTCAATGTGGGTTTAGTCACTGCAGAAACACTTTAGCCGATTCCCCTTATGGCAGCGTAATACATTTTAACTCAATATACGAAGACATAAAAAATGTTTAGTGTAAATGTTTCTTTAGAGAGACGAGAGACGGATTGATGGAGCCGAGCAGTGAGAGGAGGAGATGGAGGGGAGAGAAGAGAGACCGAGGTACCCAGCTGGGGAGGGGACACTGGAGTGACAGGGGGGGAGCGAGAGAGGGAGACCCCCCCCCCCCCCCCGACGAGGAGTTGAGAGAAGATGGAGACAGAGGGGATTACCCAAAAAGAGAGAGGAGATAGGAGGAGAGCAGAAAAAACAAAAAACAACGATACAAATCTAAAAGAAAGTTAGAATTAGAATTTAGAATCAAAGAGTGTGGCTAGCCAAAAAAATTAGACAATAAAGTTGAGGTTCACATTCACCAAACCATTTTCAAAAAACAACAAGGTACACTTATAGATAAGACGTTGTCTTACCATTACTTCTCTTATTAAAATCTTTACTTTTGCCCAGAGACAAATAAAAGTATGTTTACATTAGTGAAACAATGTTTATCTGCAGAAATAACAGCATAGAAATGTTTTCTAAAAAACAAGTAAATAATGCGGAAGCCTTGTTTACTAAGGAAAAAACGCAACAAAAACACATGTTCCTTTTTAACGAATAACTATTGCATATTTGAAGACTTAAGACATGCCTTGAATAATGTTAAGCACTAATTAACGTAACATCTGTCCAGCATCAGAAAATTAAAAAAATTAATTTCTATGAAAACAACCCATTGATGAAGCGTATATTGTAACCAGGACAACAAATATTTAGCCAATTCAAGCAACTATGCGGCAAAGCAGGCCGAATTGGACAAATTATGATAGATACCTCGCCAGATTGATGTAACAAGTTCAGTATCACTTTTCCATGCCCCATTAACATTCTAAAACTTTTCAACACAATACTTATTTTTGCATTTTTCTAATACCATTCAAACACACCACACACGAACACACACACCCACACACACAAACACACACACACACAAACGAAAAGCATTTGATAGATATAGGCAGTTGTAACATTAAATTGCAGTTCCATTTTTTAATTACCATTGATGAGTGCTAACATTTTAAACAGTGACGGTATTTGTTCCAGTAAGTTTTTTCATCATTTGCCACACACCCCCATACACACACACACACATATGTGTGCATATTAGATCAGGCACTTCAGCAGCCATTTTGAAAGGTTATTTTATGGCCGAGTTACAAAATTATCCACAAGTGGTACAGCATGTTACTGTCCTCACCAACGGTTGCCGAATTTTACAAACACAGGGCCGGACCGTGCAACTGTAACCAGAGAACAACAAGCGACACATATTTTCTGAACACGTTTGTTTTTTGGCAAACGTGAAAACCTGTAAACAGAGAAAACCAGTACACATATTTTTGATACCAGGCGCGTGAGTGAACCCAGAGGAGGGCTAGAGAATTTAACAGGTACACCATATTATCTGACAACGGACACCGGGGGGGGCAAGTATAACTGTAAAAAGAGAAAAAACAGTAACTTTCATTTATTTTTTGACACCCACGTTCCCCTGATTCCCCTAAGTTCCATCTGTAACCAGAAGCATAAAAAGCAGTGCAGTGTATTTTGACATTTTCGCATCACAGAATATGGGTGGAACGAGCCACAAAGTAGCCCCCCCTGGCACATCAGCCAACGTCGGTCTATCACCAAAACATTACACAAAGCAGGAGGCTCAAGTATCACCTGAGAATTCGACAGGAATGAGGATCAATTATTAGGCACAGAGTTTTTCAGGAGGTTGGGGATTAAAATTCATGAGAAAACCTCCACGGCTATACATATGTAACTGAACAGAAAGAAAAAATACTGAATTGAAAAGCAAACACAGCAAATCACAATTCTCGATGATTTGTGGGGGGCCAAAAAAAGTGGTTTGCCATTCGTGTGACCTTGACAGTGCACCTTGAGACAGATTAATATATTCCAAATTAATTCTATAATCAAATCTGTCAAATAAAGTTCTCAAATAGGTAAGTGCCCTATGAAAATTGCAGGCACGCATATGTGTGTGTACCCCGCTCCCGCCGTGTGTGGGGTGTGTGGGTGTGTGTGTGGTGTGTATGTGTGTGTGTGTGTGTATGTGTGTGTGTGTGTGTGAGTGCTGAGCGGAGAGAAGAGAGATTCAACATGTAGAGACCTGTGGTACACAGTCCATGTCAAAAGCTTAAATGTTCTCTAAAGTGATGTTATTGTATAAATGCACCCCATACAAAGGACAGGGACACAACAACACACCACCACAAAACACACACACACACACACACATACACACACACAACACACACACACACCAACACACATACACACATCTCACTAATACTGATCAACTCACCAGAACGTAATTCAAACAAGCGACTCTCTTGGAATCAAACCTATAATCTAAAAAAGAACAAAAAACAAAAAATGAAACCATGGCAGCAAGGCGTGCGTTTTACTATCCGAGAGATGTTTGACTATTGCATACGAGAAATGAAAAATGCCAAAAAGCAACAAAAAACACTGTACACAATGCTCAGGAGACTGAAAAGCGAAAAAAAAAAAAAAAAAAAAGAAACAAAAAAAAAACAACAAAAAAAAAAAAACAAAAAAACCCAAAAAAAACAAAAAAAAACAAAAAAAAAAAAATAAAAAAATAAAAAACAAAAAAAAAAAACAACAAAAACAAAAAAAAAAAAAAAACAAAACAAAAAAAAACAAATCAAAAATACAAAAAAAAAAACAAACAAAAAAAAAAACAAAAAAAAAAAAAAAAAAAAAAAAAAAAAAAACAAAACAAAAACAACAAAAAAAAAAAAAAAAAACAATAAAAAAAAAAAAAAAAACAAAAACAAAAAAAATAAGAAACAAAAAAAAAAAATAAACAAAACAAAAAAAAAACAAAAAAAAAAAAAAAAAAACAAAAAAAAAAAAAAAAAAAAAAAAAAAAAAAACAAAAAAAAAAAAAAAAAAAAAAAAAAAAAAAAAAAAAAAAAAAAAAAAAACAAAAAAAATCAAAAAAAAAACAACACAAACAAAAAAAAAAAAAAAAGAAAAACAGAAGCAAACAGAAACCAATGAAACATGTATTTAACATGTGCATCAAAGAGAAAAAACGGTAAGGCCGAGTCAAAGTCCAATGTCCAATTTGACAATATGTCGACCTTACAATACCAGACACAGCGTGATGAGAAATAGCCAGAGGTAAACAAGCAGTCAACAGGACGGCCAGTCCTATCATTTCTCCCATCAGCTACCCAGGTTGCTGCTCGCTGTGCGACTCTACCTGGCCTACAGTAAACACCAGTCCTGCCCTGGACAGCCAGCTGGTCATGGTTTGATCTTTGTGTCAAAAGTCCAGAATAATCACGGTCACCAACCAGTTCACTATATTCTTCTCTCTGCCTCTATCAGAGTCACAAAAGCTGCAGCTCTTCAATAAATTTGTCAGTACCATTTTTGCCAATCTCCTCTGCCTCCATACCTACTAGTAACTTATCTGTTCACTCTCACATGGCGATAAACATCACTGCAAAAACAAGACCAGTGCACTCACCCCTTGGCTGAATACTTTGAAAGTCATGAATGGGTATCTCCTCCTTTCTCTGTTAATTCTGGAAAGAAAGGGCAGCATATTGTTTATGATCCCTTTTTGCATTATAGATTGTCACATTCGGCGGTCTCTGTAAATGTCAACAAGTATCACCAACAGCAGCTCTCTATGCTGTCACCAACAGCAGTAAAAATACTCAGACACAGAAGTGCTTAATTCTATTGTCACCACAGACTTCCTTACATGACATTCCTCTATACAATGGGACGAAGCACTTTGGGCTACAGACTTCTGTCAGTTTTGTGTTGAAACAGGCCAGAACTAGTAAACTGCTGTAGCTTGTTCAGCATTATTCAATATGATGCCAAGCTTTTCGTTTTTGTTGCTTTGTTTTGTTTTGTTTACATGTATCCAAAACTTCTCAGAAAAAGTTAAGTTTCAAAACAGAGTAACAGAGGGTGGAAAAAATGAAGCAAAATTTAGAAAGAGATGGAGTTAGTTACTGCCAAGGACATAGACACATCTCAGAAAACGGTTGAATATGCCTAATGTGGATGAAACTCCTGGGTCAGTAGTTTTCTGTCATAGCATACAATGTCACCGAGCAAACCCATCTGCTCTTTTGAAAAGCTGGAAATCCTTGTTCAAATAGCCAGACAAGACAAAGCCATTGCTGTTCCTGATGTATCAGGTATCTGTAGCTGCTGACAATTCAAGGAACAAAGTGTTTTATCATATATGGGGGAAAAGGAAACAAAATGAGAATCAAATAAGCAAATGAAGCCAACCAAAAAAAAAAAAAAAAAAATAGAAAACAGGCAAAATTCACATTAGCAGTCTAAGACACTGGCTTGTTCAACCCCATTGGTGGTACAAAACATGAACACTGTACTGTCAAACAAGGTATGCTTGTACAGCAACACATATGTGTATATCTCAGCTAAATATCACCGATCTGCAGCAGAAAAAACTCAAAAGTTCAACAGCCAGCCGAAGAAAATCAGGTAGCCGAACTGCCAGTATAAACAAGAAAAAAACCAATTATGTTCAGATAACACATGTGCATGTACCAAAACAGTGTTACTAGCATTTTGTCTCACCCGTAAACACAGTCACAAATTATTTTACTGCAGCTTTCCAATTTGCCGACAAATCCGGACTCCTGCACATCCAAACATGCCACACACAAAAAATCCATTCACTGACAAAAATCGTTAAGAAGAAACTGATAAACAGCAACAACAAATACACACCACTGTCCTGTCGCCCTGCTGAACCCATTACAAGGCTCAGATTCCTAGTTCCACATCGCCACCCCCCCCCACTCAAGGCAACCCATTTGGGGCCCGGTACATTCCGTCCGCCAGTCTTTTCCCCTCTTTAATACCCCTTACTATGGACGAGTCATTGACGGTTTCCTACCCCACTTCTTCTTTCTTTTTCCCCTTCCCCTTTGACTAGCGGTGTT
>JADBJO010036891.1:0-10367 GCA_016801955.1 Conus betulinus | reverse complement strand
CCCCCCCCCCCCCCCAGCTAGTGAAAAATGGAGTAGTCGCTGGATATGCTGAACTGATGACACAGAATGTGTAACAAACAAATATCATAATCTGGTCCACGACGAGCATCGGTGTCCATGCCCAAGTCGGGGTAACACTTCGGGACTCCTGGGTCAAAGGTCCCGTCCGTGGCTCCATTCGTACTCAAGATCACGTAAGCTGGAGAGGGTTTTCTCAGGAATTTAATAAACAGTGCACGAACGCACATCAAAAAACAAACTTAGAAAAGAACAAGATTGCAAAGCATATAAACGCACTCCAGTTTTTCATTACTGAAAAACAAAGAAAAACTCCGAGGCATGCTGGATTCTCCATATAGATTTTGAAAAAATAGGCGCTCGATCCTTGAACTTGGCCCCCATTTATGATGAAGGTATTAAAATCATTTCGATTTGGGGGAGATATATGTCGCTGGGATCACGACCTTTCATAAGGAAATTAAGTCCTCTGTAATAGTAAACAGTCAGAGCTCAGCAATATAGTTTGAAATAC
Organism: Conus betulinus; assembly: GCA_016801955.1. Taxonomy (NCBI): domain Eukaryota; kingdom Metazoa; phylum Mollusca; class Gastropoda; order Neogastropoda; family Conidae; genus Conus; species Conus betulinus. The sequence goes on along the minus strand of JADBJO010036891.1, from coordinate 9,835 downwards.
CAAGAGGTTGTCGACAAGGTGGACCCCATATTTCCCTATTTATTTATATTGTCCGCAGAGAATAATATTAGCTATTGTGATCAGGGAAAATAAACACATTAAAGGAATGCACATTAACCAAAACTGAAACACAAGCTGTCTCAGTTTGCAGATGATACACAGTTGACAAAACGAAGGGAACAGCACATCATTTGAACATTCAATAGAGACTTTAAACAAATTTGCAAAAAGTATCTGTGTTGTATATAAACATTGAAAAAATAAAGGCAGTTTGGCCGGGAAGCAAAGTGTTTCAAAGACAAGATATCTGCCCCCCCCACCTAAAATAGACTGGAATCCGAAACAGTTTCAGATCCTCGGAATATGGTTCACCCCCGAACTATCACACACGGCCATAGAACTGAATTACAATGACAAATTTCTTGAAAATGAAATCATTTTCAACGCCGTCTGGAGTATTCAACGGTCTGGAGTAAGAGTGCCGTTTTGAAATCCCTGATCATCTCAAAATTGATTATACCTTTGGATCTTGCTTCCTAACCCCACGAAACAGCTTTATGGAATAAACTCAAAAAGCAATGCTTCAATTCGTATATGGAATAACAAAGGACAGGGATAGCCCGAAAAAAAACAACAGTTTAAAAAACGGAAGAAGAAGAACCGAGGATTAGGAATTATACCTCACTTAAACACATGACGATGGCACTGAAACTTACATGGATCAGAACACTTAAATTAGTAGTCATAAATGAAAGTCTGTGATAGAAAAAAAAAAACATATCCTTTGGTAAAAAGATCCTGAGAAGTATGGCTATGCTTTACCAGTTAACCAAAAGGAGACTATTGCCTTTTGAAATGAAACTTTCGAAGCATATGACATTCTTGGTAATGAAGTAAGTACGTATTGAGGATCATAGCGAATTCCTGGCTGAAAAACATTTTTAGCAATTTAAAAAACATGAAACTAGACGGGAAGAGACTATATATTTTAATGAATGATAGTCAAAGGTGTGTATCGTACTGCGGATTTGATAAACCAAGCGGGGTCATTCATGAGATATGAAAAATTCAAGCACAAACATGCTGTTTCAAACAAACTTTATGCTCCATATCTAGGTTGTGTACAATCTGTCAGACAATATATTGGAACGAGTGAATATCAGATTCACTAGCAATACTTGCAGAAAATTGAGCGTAACATATTTAAGAACGTCAATTTCTTTGCTTATGACCAGTTGCCAAAGATGGACATCACGTAGTTGTTTTTTTTCTCTTGAAAAAAAAGCCACAATACACGTAAAAGAAAAATTAGAAGAGTGGCATTGTGATTTTTCCAAACTGAAATGGTTTCAGTGAGATTGTTTCACAGGGCGTTCTGGCTACAAATATGTTCTTGAAAAGTAATACAATGTAACTGAAAAAATAATTCTTTTTGTAGGTCCCTTGCTGAAAAAGAAACTTAGATAGATCATTTTATTTTTCACATGATGCGACATGACAACATGTTGTTTTTGTGGGTGTTTCTCCATAATTTCTAAATAGACAATCTGCTCTTGTTACCATGCTCTGGTTACATGAAATTATGTAATCAAAGAAATTTGTTTTGGTTTGGTCCTGACTCTCGGTTTTCGAGTTAAAAAATGACATTCACATTCGATACATTATTTATCTCTGCAAAGTTCTTTGTTATATAAATCAGAACCTGAAAAGGTGTATCTCCTCTGGATTCCTGGTCTTCAAAAAATATTTTTTTATCGTTTTCAAACCAAAGATCAAGCTGAAAAAAAGCATTGCGAAAAATGAATATGGTCACTATGTTGATTTTTGCACCAGAATGGCAACGGGCACAGTCTTAAGCTGTTGATCGAGAACTAAGATTTGTGTTTTGTTGTGCGAGCGGTTTGCGGTGCTCCCGCTTTATGCATGTGTTGTTGTGTTTAACAAAGCCGATGTTTCTCTCTTGTTGGGGTTAGGACTTCAACAGCAGGAGCGATCAATGTACCATAATTCGCATAACGGAAGTAGCTCGAGCGTGGCAAGCTACAAGAATTTCACGGTCGTTTTTTTTGTTTGTTTTTGTTGTTTTTTTTCTCTAAATAAGTAATTTTTTTTTGTTCTGTTTGATGATGATTTTGCCTATGCTTCTGTACTGAAAATCTTTGGAATTATAGGGTTGTTCTCTCTCTCTTTCTCTCTCTCTCTCTCTTCTCTCTCTCGTCTCTCTCTCCTCTCTCCTCTCGCTCTCTCTCGCTCTCTCTATTCTTACTCTCTCTATGCATGTTTGTTGCTGCCATATTAAACTGATACGCCGCGCTGCCCGCTTCCTTTGTCCTAACCAGAGACTAGATTACTGATAAAATTGAGAGAGGTGAGGTTATGGTTACCATGTATTTTATTAATGACACCTAAGTTTATAATGGATGAGAGAGAAAGTTGATGTTGATGCGGTGTGAATGTTGTGATCATTGGCTTGCTGATCACATGACACTAAACTGTTGATGGCCTGACCAGTGATTGATGCCCTAACTTTTGATTTTGGTGAAGGCACTGTATCAACAGATGATAAATGTGTTTTGCCCATGCCCTGGTTGACTATTGCTGATATATATGATATTGTTTGCTTGTTGTGCAAATGTTATAGTTATGTTTATCAATTATATTCATTTGGGATAAGAAAAAAATGGAAAATTATGAACTCCTCTCTCACCTCTTCTCCTTACTCTCTCTATACTCCTACTGTCTCCTCTCTCATCTCTCTCTCTCTCTCTCCGTATTTACGGCGGCGTCATTGATGTATTGCCAATAAGTTTATAATAGTATAGGGGCTGTGCCCTGAACTACATCATGTAAACTGTTAAAAAAAATGTGCTATTACTGATGCATTGTAGTTTGGCTAATTACCATCCTTAGCAGATGCTTGCTGTATGTTAACATTTTACAAAAGGAAAATGTAACTCTAATCTCTCTATCTCTCTCTCTCTACTCTCTCTCTCTCTCTCTCTCTTCTCTTCTCTCTCCTCTCTCTCTTCTTCGATAGGAGGATCGCTTTATTCTATGTCTGTGTGTGCTGATTTTTTTTGTCTTTCTCGTCTTGAAATTAATTCTTTATTTGTGTTTTGGTTCAATTGCTTTCTCTTTTTCCCCTTAAAATCATCTTCGCCTTTAAATGTTATTAGATGAACAATCATCAATTTTTAATGCATTTGTGAAGATATACATGTGTTGTTTGTTATAATTTTGTGTACAGTTTAGTCGCTAGTTATGCTAGTAGTCGCTAGTCATGCTTAGTTAGTCCTTTAGTGGGGGGCAAGGGCCGGGGATATGAAAAAAAAAAAGCATGTTGTTTGCTTATCTGTTACCGTTGGAAATAAAGATTATCATCATCATCATCATCATCTCTCTCTCTTCTCTCTCTCTCTCTCTCTTCTCTCTCTCTCTCTCTCTCTCTCTCTCTTCTGTGATTATTCATTTAAATAAAAAAAACCAAAGGAACAACTATCCAGAACAGTACGCAGGTGAAGATGTGACCACTGGCAGCCTTGACACAATGTGTGCTTGTGTTGTACTATGTATATGTTCGATAAGATTTACTGTTCATGTTGTAACAATCATTGCTGCTTTGTGATTTGTTTATGTAAGATAAGTTCCACTGTCCATTTTGTTGTTTTTAGTATTCTCTGTTCACGTTTTCCCATTGTAAATTACTTCACATAGTGAGTAAAAAGTTTGAAAAAAAAAAATTGACCACGATGGTGAAAGCATAATAGGAAACACAGAGAGAGAGAGAGATAGAGAGAGAGGAGACGATGAGAGAGAGAGAGAGGGAGAGAGGAGAGAGTCACAGGCAGGCAAAAATGAATTTGTTCGGTATGTTGTAATACGGACTGTTATGCTTTTTCTATATTGGAAAAGAAGAGTTTCCTATGTGCTCGAGTAGTTTCTTTGTTTCGTAGAGGTTTCTGCGAATGAAACATTTGCTCATTTCCACCAGTCTTTAGTAGTTCCCAAAGGTCTTTTCTTTTGTTCTTTCTTTGTATCTTTCTTTCGTTCTTTCTTTCATTCTTCTTTCTTTTAGTCTTTTCCCATCTCCATTTTATGTATTAAGTGCGAAAAAAAAAACTATACACTTGTCAGAATGACTCGCTCCTACCAGTATTTTTATTCCAATGGAGGAGGTGAGGTTTTCCATACGTCTGTGGTTTGTTGTTGTCGTCAGCATGATTACGGCAGAAACATGCTGAATCTATTTAGTCTTTTTAAATTGTTTTAAGTTCATCTGTGGGGGGGGCAGCGGGTGAGCAATTGGACAGGGAAGTCAGGGAGGCCCTTGAGCGCGAACAGGACCAGCCCAAGCCGCTTCCCAGGGCGCTCTCTCACGCCCGCCCCCCCCCCCCGCCCTCCCGCACATCCCTCCCCCCCCCCCCCCCCCCCCCCCCCACCCCCCCCCCCCCACCCCCCCCCCCCCACCCCCCCCCCCCCTCCCCACACCCCCCCCCCACCCCCCCCCACCCCCCCCCCCCCCCCCGACCCCCACTTCCCCCCCCCCCCCCCCCCCCCCCCCCCCCCACCCACACCCCCCCCCACCACCCCCCCCCCCCCCCCCCCCCCCCCCCGCACCCCCCCCCCCCCCCCCACCCCCCCCCCCCCCCCCCCCCCCCCCACCCCCCCCCCCCCACAACCCCCCCCCCCCCCCCCCCCCCCCCGCCCTGAGTAAAGATGACCCCTCCCACCCCCATGTCCCGTACCCGACCCCCCAGGACCCAGGTCTCCTCGCCTTGATGAGAAAGACCCGTAGTGTGACCCCGCCCCGGCCCCGCGGTAGCCCTCCCCCCGGCCCGGCCCCACATGCACCCCACCAAGCAGGGTGCCCCCCACCACACCCTTGTGCCCACCCCACCCCCTCACACACCGCAGACCCCCCTCCTTCGCCCCCCCCAGACCCCCCCCCCCCCCCCCCCCCCCCCCCCCCCCACCCCCACCCCCCCCCCCGCCCCCCCACAACCCCCCCCCACCCCCAACCCCCCCAACCCCCCCCCCAACACCCCACCCCCCCCCCCCCCCCCCCCCACCCCCCACACCCCCCCACACCCCCAGACCCACACAACCCCCCCCCCCACCCCCAACCAACACCCCCCCCCACCCCCCACACCACCAACCCCACCCAGCCCCCCCCACCACCCCCCCCCCCCCGGCGGGGCCCACCCCCCCCTAAACTCCCAAACCCGCCGTGCACGCCCATGCGGTTAGCCTTACCAGTCTGGTTGAGACCCTTATGCCCCCCAAGACCCCAACACCCACGCCCCCACGTCGGAGCGAGAGTCCGAACCCAATATATTAGTGATATCCAATCGATCACACCGTTCCCCCAACACCCCACCTCTCCTGACCCCCCCCAAACCCACCCCCCCACCACACCCCACCCCCAACAGCCAACCCCCCCACACCACAACCCCCCCGCCCCCCCCACACCCCCCCCACCACCCACCACTCAAACCCCCACCCCCCCCCCCCCCCCCCCCCCCCCCCCCCCCACCCCCCCCCACCCCCCCCCCCCCACCCCCCCCCCCCCCCCCCCCCCCCACCCCCCACCCCCCCTCCCCCCCCACCAACCCCCCCCCCCACCCCACCCACACCCCACCCCCCCCGCCCCCCCCCCCCCCACCCCCCCCCCTCCCCCCCCCCCAACAACCCCCACCCCCCCCCCCCCCACCCCCCCCCCCAGGACCCCCCCCCCCCCCCCCCCCCCCCCCCCCCCCCACCCCCCCCCCCACCCCCCCCCACCCCCCCACCACCACACCCACCCCCCCCCCCCCCACCCCCCCACCCCCCCCCCCCCCACCCCCCCCCCCCCCCCCCCCCCCCCACCCCCCCCCCCACCCCCCCCCCCCCAGATCTTCTCTCCTCTTCTGGACCCGCATGGTCTTGATTAAAGCTATTTTTTCTTAATAGTCTGAACACGCGTTGCGGCGAGACATCACAGTATGTGGGCTATATATATATTATATATATATGATATATATCTATATAAAGGGTGGGTGTGGTGTGTGTGGTGTGTGTTGGGTGTGTGAAATAATATTACACACACCACTTTTTGGTGTACATGCGTTTTAATCCACCTCCTTCATAGGGGGCACTGCTTATGATGGATAAAATTAGGTATCCGTATCCGCTCGATCCGTATCTCTCTCTCTCTCTCTCTCTCTCTTCTCTCTCTCTCTCTCTCTCTCTCTCTCTCTCTCGCTACACACACAAACACACACACACACACACACACACACAACACACACGCGCGCGCGCGCCGCGTGCGCGCGCGCACACCCACACACACATGCACACGCATACACACACACACGCACGCACGCACGCGCGCGGCGCAGACACAGACACAGACACACACACACACCACACACACACAACACACACACACACACACACACACACTTTTATTGGCTGTTAATACGAACTTTGGTCATTTAAATCTCTTTACTTGAATTTGTTTATTTTTGTTTCAACAAAGATTTATAACCATTTCTCTTTTCTAAAGATTGCACGACATCGCTGACTTCTGAGAAAATGAGTATGAATTTCTCGCTGGCAAAAAATGGTGTGAATGTAAAGTATGCGTGTTCTATAAGACATCAAACGCAATATTGAAAATCATCTATTGCAATCTTCATGAACTATCATGGCGTACTAGAAACGAAGTGACGTGTATAGATAATCATAGAGAATAGCAGAAATTCATGTGCGTTTTCGTTATTTTTCGTTTTTGTTTTCACCAAAGAAGACCTAAGAGGTCGAAACGCGTTGTGTTTTGTCTTTGTGACTTCGTTTGTCCACGTTTCTCTCTGGCGGTTCGCTGACATTTATGTAATATTGTTTAGCAGAAATTCCAGTTTGTTGTATGAAAGGGAAAACCCACAGTACTATATACACTGTCTTTCTAATTTAGGGACCAGACACGCCAGACTGGAACGCCTTAAAGAAATAGTAACAAGAATACTTTTGTCTTTGTGGGTAAGAACTACTGTCAACTTCTCGGCACTTTTTTGTCATGCTTAGACACACGGATATATTGTATAAAACGGACTCACTGACAATGGCATTTGCCCTGTGAAGTTGACTGCAGATCAGTTCTGTTGCGTTTTACAAGCAGGTTGTTTTACAAACGCGATTTCTCGGGCCGGTATTGGATGTTATTCAAAGTTGAGACGTTAGTGGCAGACGAAGCACATTTTCTTTATATTCGTGTGCTTACTGTATTCCAGATCTCTTTGTCGTTTTCATTCTACCATTAACTAACAATAACTTCAGTGTGGTAAAGTTTAAACACTGATGGCATAAGTTATAAATCAATTCAATGAAAGTGAAGGAATGTAAACACGAAAATATATTTTTCATTGAAAAAGCAAAACAAAACAAAACAAAACAAACAACAACAAAACCCCCCCCCCCCGCCAGTTAAGAGTATGTAGTCATAATGTCATGCGTTCTTCGTTTAAAAAATTAATTTCTGATACTGTAGGATTAATCACACCTTCAAGTATAACGATAATGAGTTTTTTTTTTTTTAAATTTTTTTGTTTATAGGAATGGCTGACAGTATATACACACTCTTCTTTTGTGTGTATATATGTGTTTTTGATTTGTGTCTGTTGCTCCTTTTTATGATCTTTTCTTTATTCTGTACAGAGCTTAGTTTATATATACCGTTATCTTCTAATTGTGAAATATTGAAATTGCATGGACAGAAAACTGAACTGAAAATACAGTGTAGTTTTAAAAAAATATATGATGGAATCCAACAAAATCAATGCCTTAACCCCCCCAGCGGAAAGTATGAAGGTGGGGAGTATGACAAATTTGGTTGTTTAACAAATCTTTAATCACAGGTACGTACAATAGTTACACCATACAAAGTGGAGCAGCAACGAGCTGAATGCTTATAGTGTGCTCTACAAAATGACAATACACAACTAATTTAACCTGCGGCTACAGTATACAAATATTACATTATTTTATGAAAAACCATTGACAGTTTAAAGTTTATAAATCACATGAAAAATACAAAAAAGAAACACCCCCGCCCCTCCCCTTTCCCGGAAAGAGAAAAAAAAAAGAGAAGAAAAAAAAAAAAGAAAAAAAAAAAAAAAAAGAAAGAAAGAAACGGAGATTAATGAAGAGAGACTATGAGAAACACACCCACAGGCACACTAATTTGTTATCATCACAATTTATACCATTATTTCTTTTTTTTTTCTCACAGGCTATTTGTCTGGGATTAAGAGTCCTACTGTTCTCATGATTGTAACAAAGGGGGGCTTTACATAATAAATAGAAAATAGAACATTGAAGTTGAATGGTATGGTCGGGCATGAAAGTCAAAATTGCAAATGTACTGTTTCATGTTTTGGAACTGAACATGGTAACATTACAGTCGCACTAGCACTTTGCCCACAATGCTTGTGAGGTGGCATTTTTGATTTTTATGTGAAGGGTGATTTTTTTTTTTTTTCCCTCGCTAAGTTTGAAATTAGATTGTCACAAGTCTGTCCGATGACACCATTACCATTACTAACGGTTACACCACAGCCCAAGACGGTTTTTCCCTCTTTATGACATATCTCACGCGTATTCCGGATGAACTGGGAGTACGTTTATATGCTTTGCATCTTGGTCTTTTTTTCTTTTCTTTTCTTTGAAAAGTTTCTCGAACAAAAGGCGTTCTCATACGGACCGACATCGGATCAGACAAAAACCAGGACCTGGATAACGCTGGATTTGGAGCAGGGACGAGAGGGAGGGATAGCGTTTAGAGAGGGTAGGTGGGACGATGGAGGTGGGGATAATTTTAATAATATAAAATAATGATGATGATGATGATGATCTATGGGCGCTTAATTCTTACATCATAAGCCCAAAGCGCTAACAAATACATAAAAGGTAAAGAAAACGTAAATGAAAACAATAAGACGTTGAATATTGCAATAAGTACCATGCATCTACAAACAAGGGTGCATGTTGACATCTACCCATACGCCACACACGTACCGCGCGCGCGCCGGCGCGTGCGCGTCCGTGCACACACACCACACACACACACACCACACACACACCACACACACGCACACACACACACCACACACACACCACACACACACACACAGCCACACACACACACACACACACACACAGCCACACACACACACACACACACACAACACCACACACACACACACACACACACACGCACCCACACACACGCACACACACAACACACACGCACACGCAGACACACACACCCACACACACACACACACACACCACGCACACAACACACACATCCCACACACCAAACTATGGGGGGTGTCGTGGTGGCGGATTGGTGAGAGCAAAAGGTGTATGCACGTGGACTTTGTGAATGGCGATGCAGCGTCTGTCAGTTGGCATCCAGGCACCTTCAGCCCAGATTACGCCCAAAGCAGTTTAAACTGTAAAGAATAGACATGGCTTCCGGCCCAGGTTGTGTGGGAGTGTGGTGATGGGGTGCTGGGAGAGAATTTTTTGTTGTTTTTGTGTGTGTGTGTGTGTGTGTGTGTGTGTGTGTGTGTGTGTGTTGTGAGTGAGTAGAGAGAGAGGAGTGTGTGTGTGTGTGTTCTGTGTGTGTGTGTGTTGAGAAAAAGAGAATAGGAGAGTGATTGTGTGTTTGTGTGTGTGTGTGTGGATGTTGTTTTTGTGTGATAGAGAGAGAGAGGAGAGAGAAGAGAGATGGGTCTTCTTCCCTTTCACGTTCTCGCTGTGACTCTATCATGCTTACTTCGTTAGTTTTCTTCTC
>JADBJO010036890.1:0-10368 GCA_016801955.1 Conus betulinus | reverse complement strand
GGTTAATTGCAGACAATCTCGAGAAGTGATAGTTTCTCTGTATTTACAGGCTTTGTAGCTCCACATGTTTGATATCCGAAGTAAGGGTTTGCTTATTCGAATTTTTCGCATGATCTCTGCTCCCACCCCCAGCCCCATATTCCCCCTTCCCCTCTTGTCACCAGCGCTGTCCTCTAACCCTTCCACCAAATGTACACATGCTATGCAGAGAGAGAGAGAGAGAGAGAGAGAGAGAGAGAGAGAGAGAGACGTTTATTGTTCTCTGCCAACTGCATGGTAAAAAAGGAAGGTGTGACATAGGCCACGTGTTCCATAGTGAACAGTCCGGTAGTACCCTCACGGCTGAGAACAAGAAGGATCCTGACAATCATTGGGGACGTTGTCCAAATCCAAAGTGACTTAATTTAATTGCATTCCCTCGTTTTTTGAATGCTTGGAAGCTGCTTCACGTGTGAAATCATCTCACTACATTCTTTAATCTGCTGAACGGCATGTCTTGAAACCTGTCATCGTTAGCCAATGGGCGGCCCACGATTCGTGCAAACACGTGACGATGGCCGCCATGACACACGGACAGCGACTGAAAGCTGGTCAGCACTAGAGCCACTAAACCTGCAGCACACAAGGCCTATGAAAGTTAGAAAGAAATAGGGACAGAAAACCAAAGCACTGAAGCAGGTGAATTACACTCACAATCAATGTGTCTACCAGACAACCAGTCAGTGGTGCAGTGCAACAACGCCAACCTGTGACATTTCGCCATGGCTATGTAAACCTGTAACATGCCATAAATGAAACTGCGAACGAAAAATATATGCACAAATGACCGTTTTGACTGACATACATCATGGCCAAGATTCCATCAAGTGCAAAGCCTTTGCAGAGGTAAGTTTGTTTGTTGTTGTTCATCTGTTTTTAAGACAGGACGATTTCCTCTCTCCTACCTTGGATGGTTTATGGTAGGGTTTTGAAAGTGGGCCGCAAAATTTGTGCAGGTATTTTAAGAAAAAAAAAAAAAAAAATCAGGCATATTCGACGGAGAGAAAAAAAGGCAGTTGAGTTGAGACACCCCCAACACACTCGTTCTCTGCCTCCACCCCCCCCCCCCCCCCCCCTCTCTCTCTCTCTCTCTCTCTCTCTCTCTCTCTCTCTTTCTTTTCTCTCTCGTGTCACATGTAGTGTTGCTGATGGAACAAATCGAGAGGGATTTCCATTCACACCTCCTTTACTGTTTTCGTATCTAGTGGAAAAACAAAACAAAACAAAACAACTTCAACAGTTCATACTAGAAAGATTTCCTTTTGTGTGGCTCCAGTGCAAGATCTTTCTGTCAAATATTAGCCCATTTCTTTCAGTTCTCTCTCTCTCTCTCTCTCTCTCTCTCTCTCTCTCTCTCTCTCTCTCTCTCTCTCTCTCTCTGTCCATGCGTGTGTGCACGCATTTGTGTGTTTTTCTGCAAACCAGATTCATATTTTACAGAGAGAAACAATAATACCAGAAGACAAGACCAAGTGATATCTCCCCATATAAAATCCCATTTCAGAGATATAGTCTTAAAGATTTGCTTTTGTATCCCCATCCCAACCCCATCCCCCATCCCCTATCACCACCTCCCACTCTCAAACACCGAGGACAGGTGTAAAATTTTGATGGAAAGAAGCTCTTGTACAGGAAAAAATACAAAAAAAGTAATCTTGCTGAATTGTCTTCCACCAGAGGCAGTGTCATTTTATGATAAGAAGAAGCTGTTCCGCAGGAAGGTACGAAAGGTCATCTTGCTAAACGGTCCTCCACATGAAGCAGCCTCATGGCTCTCATGGGAATGTTTAGATCCTGGAAACGCCACTTATCTCCTCCCCCAGCTCTCTCCCCTCCCTGCCTCCTTTCTCTCCTTTTCCAAGTCATTCCACCCCCATGCCATCATCCACAGCTCCATCTAGTTGTTCCCCTTTCCTTCTTTCCCCCGTCTACACACACACACACACACTCGGTCTCTCTCTCTCTCTCTCTCTCTCTCTCTCTCTCTCTCTCTCTCTCCACTCATCTCTTTGCAATGCATGTTCATATGGGTTCATATGGGTTCATTAACCCCACACCATCCACCATCTCACCCTTCTCCTCCAATACCGTTTGTTTGCTTTTTTGTGTGCTAATCTCAAGTGTAAGGATGTTGTACTTTTTGAGATTCTCTCGCTTTCAAACGTGAGTTCTCTATGTCATATATCCATACGATTTCACTGTATTTTGTACACATGTTTGGGTGAAAATACGTTGAATGCCGATTGGGGGGGGGGGGGGGGGGGGGGGGGGGGGGGGGGGGGGGGGGGGGGGGGGGCTGTCGAGACGAAGCCGTAGTTAATCTTGCGGTGTGTAGCCATTGTGTTGGGACGTCATGACCAAAAGATAGACAACTCTCGCGAGCTTGCGCGCGCGAACTGGCATCAAGGCCAGAACGACGCTGGGACACTAGTAGAGACCACAGACTCAGAAATATCGCGGAACAAAGTGAAGTGAGAGCCTGTACCAGAGTGTTGGTAAATCAGTTTTGCATATATATATAATCTGTGTTGGAGAAATCCTTTTACGGTTGGCACGGTAAGAACTTACAGTTCTACTACAGACTGACTGCGTGAACGTTTTTGATGAATGAATGCAAGGTGAGGAGCACTCAGAGTGTGTATAAAAAATAGTAAAAAGGGCTTGTGATTTGCCTGGAATTGTCAGACCTTGGTTTTACTTAGGAAGGTTCAGTACACACACCGGAACGTTTAACTGCCACTACCTAGGTGTTGGCCGCCTTTTTTCCATGCTACTGACTGACAGAGTAGTACAGATCTAGTGAAAGACTGGACCAGCACCTGATGCAATTGAAGGGCTTGGGAAGAATCCTGACGAAACCCCAGTAAGGTAGAGTGTGAAAGTGCAAGTGCTTAAGTATATAAACGAACTTCTTCAAAGTGTAGGAAAGACATTTTAATGTAATACACACGGTGGCATCTTTTAGTTTGAGCACTTTCTGAATCTTTGACGGAAAGATCTTCCTTCAAATGAAATGTATTTAAATTAGTGAGGTTTGAACATAGGGACTCTAGACTTTTGTTTGCACGGGTACTTCCATTAAGTAATCCCCAACATTTGATGGAAGAAAGTACTGTCTGTCCATGCTGTCTGTCTATCCTGATCCTGAATTCTCTCTCTCTCTCTCTCTCTCTCTCTCTCTCTCTCTCTCTCTCTCTCTGCAGCATTAAATAACAGTGTGAAAGATTTTGTGCACTCCCTTTGACTCTCTTCCCTTGAAACAAAAACAAAAACCAAAAGGGAAAAAAAAAAAGAAGTTTTTTCCTTGGGGGGTTATATGCAAATCCTTTCTATGAACAATGCTTCACTTCTTATGTGATTGCATACTTTTAGTATTTTCTTCTGTTCTGTTTATTTATTGTGATGACAAATTGACAAGTATTTATTTTACAACCAACTTTTATTTTTCACAGAGAGGAGCTGGAAATTTCTTTTGTACACCACTTTCCATAAAAACTATTGTTTTCAAAAATGACAAGGATCATTTGGTTATAAAAAAAAAAAAGGATCAAAAAAATTTAAAAAAAAAAAAAAAAAAAACTAACAATAACGATTCTTGCATGACATGGGATCATACCATGCCATTAAATTTCAAGAAATCATGTAGACAGGAAGCTCTTATCTAAGGGGAATACAAAGGAAAAATCTGTCTGCCCCCAGGCTCCCCTTCTACCTCCTCCCATGTCATCAACCAGTTATCACCTCACACACACACACACACACACACACACATCCTCCTTCCACCTACTCTGTCTACACAGCTTTCTCTCCCCTTTCCTATCTTATCTCCATTGAATGCAGGTGATTGTTGCCATAAACAGGTGAATATTGAATGCGAAGAATCATGTACAAGCTGGCTCAGTCGATCGGATGAGCAGAAATTACAGGTAGGATGAGTCTTTCATTGAAAGTATGAAGTAATAATCCACCCCTTCCTCCTTTGTCTGCCATTTGCTATTAAAAATGGTGAACTGTTTGTTTTATACTTATAAGAGAAGACCAGTTTAACAGTTTGAGTTTATTTCCTGAGAAAATGTTCCTTTCTTACCATGCTTTCACTATCAATCCCACCCCACCCTACCCCTTCTCTTGTACAGGCACTTCTTTCTGTCATATATGAAGACATATTTAGCTGAAGACAATAACTACACTCAGTATGATAAGGAAACACAGTGCCTTTTGGTTTCAGTGTGTCAGCTTCAGTGTATTGGTGAACAGCTCTTGTGTCTGGGGGTGCTGAGGGAGTTGGGGGGGGGGGGGGGGGGGGGGTGGGGGGGGGGGGGACAGAAGGAAACTTTTCCATTTTTTTGACTTGTGTAAGCCTACACATTACAGAGAGAGGAGGGCGAGGAGAGGGTCAAAGACAGGAATGATACCACGTGTGGCAGAGTGGTTTGAAATTTGAATGAACAGTGTGTCAGTTTTTGACTAAATATCTTTACCAAGTATGGGGAGGCAGAAATGTTAGGGAGAAGAGAGGAATGGGAGTGTGGGGGATATCTTTACCAAGTATATAAACGGAGGTTGGTGTAAGAATGCAGGAGTGGGATGTGTTTTTCACACACGTGTCCTTCACCAACTTTTAAGAGAGAGGTTCTTTGTTGGAATGGTAACACATATTCGTGTGGAAAGACTGAACACATGAATGAAAAAGGGATCAACCGACAGCCTGCAAGACAGGGGAAATGACAGTGTAGCTTTGGCCATTGGTATGGGTAACACATATTCTGTGTGGAAAGACTGAAGACATGAATGAAAAAGGGATTGACTGACAGCCTGCAAGACAGGGGAAATGACAGTGTAGTGCCAGCAGGCAGCTCTTCATTTGATCTGCCCGGATAGGCAGCTGCTAGTATAAAGGAAAGTGAGGATTGCAAAGTGTTTAGAGCTTAGTCTCAAATGGTGGATAGGCACTATGTACTAGTAATAATAATAATAATAATAATAATAATAATGTACTACTATGTAGTCTTAACAGTACTCTCTGCCAATTATGACTTTTATCCCACCTTCACTTGTGTGTTCATCAGATTGGTAATGAAGACATTGTATGGGGGGGAAAAAAAAATCACCTTCCACCCTCCTCTCTCTGTATCTGTCTCTTAGAGCAGGCTTTGATGCCTAAAATCTGGATCCTTTACACTGTTTCTCTCTCCCTTTTTCTGTGTGTGTGTGTGTGTGTGTGTGTGTGTGTGTGTGTGCATGTGTGTGCATGTGTGTGCATGTGTTGTTTGTGCTCTCCCAGTCTTTTTCATCATTTAGTTATTATATATATCACTATTCCATTTGTTTCTTTTTTCAGGAGAAAAATATAACACCCCTGCTCTGTCTTGGTCTTTCCATGCTTCTTGGATCTGATCGATGATTGATTGATCAATTTGATCGATGATTGATTGATCAATTGATTGATTGATTGAAAAAAAAAACTGACAAACCTACCCACTAGTACATTTATCCAGTGATAAACAAGCCAAGTAACTAGCCAAAGGGACAACCACATAACCATCTCAAACGATTCAGTATTTGTCACTTTCTTGTTGCAGACCCCCTTCCCATCATCCTGCCATAACTGCTCATCTGATTACCAGATTTTTGTTTTAAATGACAAATTGGGAGAGGGCAAGTCAACAGATATCCTCTACCTTCCCCCAACTTTCTCATTCCGTGCCTTTTTTTTTCTAACATTTGAAACAGTTGCATTGTCTCAATATGATAGGGTTCACTGCTGAATAAACTGACCCAACTGGCCTCTCTGACCCGACTCTGTAGCTTATTAACTTGTCTCTTTCATTGTGTAATCAAAACAGGAACCAGATCTGAGAGACAGCATGTCCAGATCCTCAGCGAGCGCCCATCTAGCAGCCCATTGTTCTCAGAGGCACGTGGAAGTGAACCTTTGCCATGAGATGAGCAACAAGCACATACCTGTGACCAGGCAGCAGTTTCTACATCATTGATGTTAAGCTCTTTGGCCAACTCTGTCCTGATGTCCCAGTCCTGGTGGTCAAGGAAAAGGTGAATGACCAGTTCTGCTGGGGATGAAAGGTCTGTGTCCTTGCTGAAAAGCAGCCCAGAATGTTGCAACCTATCTTCAGGCCACCATCTGAGAGGGTCACCGGGAAAACACCCCACCTGAGAAATGGCTTGGGTGGCTCACCGTTGCTGCATCCCTGCCCTCTGTATGGCTCAACGGACAGTGGACCCCACATATGGGACATTGGAACATGTCCTCCCCCAGAGAGCTCTTTGCCCTGGTGTTGTGAAGCTGATCCATAATGGAATGGGACACCTGCACATGAGCAGGTGTATGCTGTTTTGCCACGAGAGCAGGTGGCCGAGAGAGGGTTGTCAACCAAAGAGACCCCTCCTGACCACCGATCACCCAGATGAGGAACCAGAGCTTTTGTCGCAGCAACAGCCTGTCCCTTCTGCTGCTGCTGCCTCAGACATTGACTGTGGTGACGAGATGTGACTGATGCCACGTCCACGTCCGAGGGCACAGGGACCACTGGCACCTGGGTCCCCTCATCCTCTAGATGGTGTTCTCCCCCCCACCAGCCCCAGTACTCGCTCCATGGAGGTCACAACGCCTCAGGAATAAGGTAAAGGACTGGATGAGACAAGATTGAAAATACATACATGTATGCTACTCTGCCATCCACAGACAGAAATCATGACCCATAATTATACATCAAATATCAATTTTCTTGCTGTACTATGTACATCATTTTTTCCATGTTTGTTTATTCATGTTTGCTTCTAGCTACTGTTTGATTTTCATGTAAATAATTTTGGTCCAAATCCATGGTAACCATGCTCAATAGCTGATGCACAGGCTGGATGCACAAACCAAATGAATTTACATTTTGGCATGATACATGAAGCATGACTGAGTAGGTGTCCATGACACCTATCCCCCTTAAGTTCAAAATTCCTGCATGGTGATGAGCCTAATCCAGCCTCAGAATTGATCTTAACTCGCCATTGTGGAAGACGGGTTTCAATTTTTTTTTTTTTTTTTTTTTTTGGGGGGGGGGGGGGGGGGGGGGGGAGGAGAGCTGGGAGAGACTGGATGGTGATGGAGTAAGGTGTAAGGAATAGAGAAAAAGGGTGAAGATGGTGGATCCCAATCAGGCCAGGAGCATACAGATGGAGCCCAATCTGTTATGTAATGTCTTTTTTTTTTTACATAGGAAAAGAGTAGATGAGGAGAAGACAGTGCCTGAAAAGAACAAAATAAATATTTCAAATAAGATGGCAAACAAAAAACAATAAAAGGAACACCATGTTTATAGTGTGGTAAATTTGAATAGAAAAAAAAATCAGATGGTTTGACCATTAAGCTGGTATTATAGTTACTCTTTCCCAATAAATTCTTGTGGTGACCATATGCAAGTCAAACACACAGTTGAGAGTGTAATCTTCTCCACCGATTATTCAATACTACTGTTACCAACGGCCATTAACCACAATTAGTCAGCTTACCAGTGCAGCCCCTTTAATACATGCTATTGGCTGCACAGAGAACAGCTGGATGTGCTGTTCTCACAGGAAGCAGTGTATTGTGCATAATAAAGTGCCATCTACTTTTCTGTCAATCTGCCAACACATGGACTGATGACGGTGGATTTTTCTGTGGTCTGGGACCATGGACAGCTCTTTCTCCCCAGGCAGCACGCACATGGGATCACTGTCTGGACTGAAACACTAGCACACTTAGACCACTCCTTAAGATTTACAGGAAAAGGGAGAAATTATGATGGGAAATACACAAATAACATAAGATAAGTGGATCTATTGATGGAAAGAAGCCAAACAAGCCCCATGAGAGATTCAACACAGGGATCAGGGATTGTCTGTTTTTTTTTTGACATGTGCGTTATCCACAAGGCCACATGAACTCAGACTTCAGATGGTTTACTTCATCGAAAGGCCATTGCCCCTTATGAAGGGGGTATGGAGAAAGTAACAACAATGTATGAATTTACATAACACATCAAAACTGGATGAATTTCTTATTCACAAAGTCATAACTGATCGAAATTGAAATGCCATGAACAAGTCAATTGAAAAATTTCTTACTACACTTTAATTTTGAGATGCCATAAGCAGACTTAACTGAAATTGACAGGGATCACTGGAAAACTGAACTGGTGTATATATATATATATATATATATATATATATATATATATATATATATATATATATATATATTGTGCAGACTAGATAACTTGCAGTGTTCAGCATAAAACAAAATGCATTTCGTCTTCTTTTCCATAATTACAAAGTAGACAAGTCAGATCCATTCCAGTTTGTTTACAGTAGTGATACCAGTGTTGTGCAATGTCTGAAAATCCAAGTCAAAATTTGGTCATAATTAACTTCAAGTGTTCGCCTAAATCCATTTGCAGATAAAGTTTGACATCGTGAACTGTACACTATGTCTGATACATGGTAAATCTATTGGTATTTTTGACTTGAGCATCCCATTCTTGCCACCTGCATGCAATCAATCAATCTTTCTTTAAATTCACAAAGAAATAATCTGTCATTTTGTACGGCATGGTTCATCCAAACATAACCAAATCCAAATTTATATAGTTGACTACAGATATTCGACACCCAGTTTCTTTTATCTCTTACATCTAAGTCATATAACATCACATAGGTTTTCCGTGGTAATCAATAATCATTCATTTAGTTAATTTCAACCAGTATCGAATACAGCTTAATACAGAATTTAATAAAACAGGATATCTATTGGTCTCTCCATAGACAAGATCATTGGGCGTTCGCATTTTGACTCCAAAAATTTCTTTAAGGCAAAAATTTGTACTTTTTGGCAATGGCGGGCTGCAGCGTCTAGTCCCCAAAGTTCTGCACCTTACTGAGCAATGGGTTGAACCTGGGAATCAAATAACTTCAACAACAAATCTAAACTAGAATTCTTCAAAACATGAAGTTTTCTCTCATAATACAAAGCAGAGCTTTCTTGCTTTACTTACCAGGTCATTGCATGCTGATGTGAAGCTGAGTTTTTTTGAAAACAATATACCCAAGTATTTATAAGCATTTGGCACAGGCACCACAGCATGGTTACATATGTTCAGTGTTCTCTTGCTGCTAAATAACCACTTTTTCTGAACACAATTATATTGCTCTTACCTAAATTCACTTTCAGATCAAGAGAAAAAGCTGCGCGTTGCAGACTATTTAATTGGGTTTGCAAACCAATAATATTATTGTCTTTGATAACAGTACATCATCTGCGAATAGCAAGATTAAGAGCTCAAAATAGTTGATTGTAAACATTGCACCATGCTTACCATGTTGAAATGATTTCTATGGCAGGGCCACATGAGCACCTCTGAGAGACTGTAAACATAGCACCATGCTTACCATTTTGAATGATTTCTATGGCAGTGCCACATGAGCACCTCTGAGAGACTGTAAACATAGCACCATGCTTACCATTTGAATGATTTCTATGGCGCCACATGAGCACCTCTGAGAGACTGTAAACATAGCACCATGCTTACCATTTTGAATGATTTCTATGGCAAGGCCACATGAGACCCTCTGAGAGACTGTAAACATAGCACCATGCTTACCATTTGGAATGATTTCTATGGCCAGGCCACATGAACCCCTCTGAGAGACTGATGTTTGCTGTGCAGACATTACAGAGACATGGTTCCCTGGGTTCCACTCCAGTTTTGGTCAGCCAACGACTTCACCTCACGCATTAATGCCTGACTACGCTGGTGTCCGCTGATCCCGTTTCCCATCTACACATCTTCCTCCTCAGGCACTTGGACATCTGTCACCGAACACCAGGACAGAGCACCAGGGACCCAGACCCTCTGTGTTTGTTCCTGACTTTGCTGAGAGAAAGACATGATGGAAATCAGCAGGTGAAACACCTTCCAGGTGTGTATCAAAGACATGATAGAAACCAACAGGTGAAACACCTTCCAGGTGTGTATCAAAGACATGATAGAATCAACAGGTGAAACACCTTCCAAGTGTGTATCCTGTGGCATTTCTCTGGAATGTCAGTGATCCAGACTGTGTGCGATGTGAATACATGTGCTCATCATCATTGCTGACCGTGGACTTGGTTGGACATGTATGTCATTGTTTGACATTTTTGGATGGCATCGAATTATACATCTGTAACATGTGTGATGGACTGAGTGAATGACCTCCTCACTCACATATAGTTTTTATATTTGAAAATGAAAGGGTCTAAAAAAGAAAAAAAGGGTAGGGGGGATTCCACATCAC
>JADBJO010036889.1:0-10368 GCA_016801955.1 Conus betulinus | reverse complement strand
CACCGTTAATTT
The DNA here is from genome assembly GCA_016801955.1 of Conus betulinus. Classification (NCBI taxonomy): domain Eukaryota; kingdom Metazoa; phylum Mollusca; class Gastropoda; order Neogastropoda; family Conidae; genus Conus; species Conus betulinus. The sequence continues at coordinate 10,356 of JADBJO010036889.1, read as the reverse complement.
CATTACGATTTTGGGTTTTGCTCTTTCACTCATCATTTGGTTAAAATTGTTTTCAAGGCCTTCGATGTTGTCCTTTCTACAGCAAGGACTAATATATAATGTCATTAGATTTTGGTTGCTCTTTCAGTCATCCTTTGGTTAAAATTGATTCAAGGCCTTCGATGTCGTCTTTCTACAGCAAGGACTAAGGTAGCACAACGACAAAGCAGACATTATGAGGACGCATCCGATGAAAGGGGTATGAAAGATGTTATTGTAAAATCAGCATTTGGGGGACACCACTTAGGTCTACCTCTGCGAACTGCTAACACCGGCAGATTGAACGTTCAGAAAGGCAGACAGGCTGGTGAAAACGTGGACAAGGAGAATAAAGATAAGACAGATCAATGTTACCTACGCTCGCCATGCAAACACTAAAGGAGGCTGGTCTGAGGACAAGAACGTCTGGGATGAAAGGCTTTCAGCAGTTCTGGCACTGTTACATTAAAGTGCAGTCTTACAGGGCTGCTGGTCTGCTGGCAGTGAAGGTCAGACGCACCCGTTCCTGACCGGATGAAGTGTCTGTCGGGGAGTCTGAGATGACTGTAAAGGTCAGAATGGAAACTGGTCTTCTTCGCAAAGCTAAGCATGGTGTGTGTGTGTGTGTGTGTGTGTGTGTGTGTGTGTGTGTGTGTGTGTGTGTGTGTGTGTGTGTGTGTGTGTGTGTGTGTGGGTGTGTGTTTCGCGCTGGCGCACGCGCGCGTTTGTGCTTGTGTGTATGCATGCTTGCTTGCGTGTGCTATGCGTACGTGCGTGTGATCATGAGAGAGAGAGAGAGAGACAGACAGAGACAGACAGAAGCAGAGAGAGAGAGAGTGGAGAGACAGACAGACAAGACAGACAGGCAGACAGACAGACAGACAGACAGACAGATATTTCCATTTGGTTTCGATGGTCTTGTGGTGTTGAGAGAGAGAGAGAGAGAGAGAGAAGAGAGAGAGAGAGAGGAGAGAGACGAGAGAGAGAGAGGAGAGAGAGAGAGAGGAGAGAGAGGAGGGAGGAGAGAGAGGAGAGAGAGAAGAGAGTGTGCACGTGTTTTGCTCGCATATTTAAAGATGCATGATAAGTAACCATTTTCCAAATTGCAACATCAATCCTCATTACCTCAGGTCATTCTCAAAAAAACTATCTACATCTGACTCTGCTTTGGGACTGAGGTGAGGAAGAGTGTCACTGTTTATGTTTGTGTTTGTGTTAATGTTGTTAATCAGGAAGCCAAGCATACCCAAGGACACCGAGCTGTACTGGAATTTGGAAAGGATATAAAAAATATTTTCTCATCAAAGAACATTATTGATCCCAGTGGAATGACCATGAGGTCCTTTGATCTTTTCTGCATTTTTTTGGTGTCGGTTGTTTATGTTCTTTCTTGCCCCTTTTCTTTCTTGCTTTTCATCATTTTCGGTTTTGTGGTTGTTTTATCCTGTTGCTTGTCTGTTTGTTTTCTTATTGGCTGGTCTTCCCTGAACTCTCTGTGGTATTAACATCGCATATTCCAGCTTCTCTCTGTGCAGCCATACTCGGTATTGTTCCATTGCAGCCATCCAAATCAGGTCATCGTGAGGGTAACCAGACAGAGGAGGCGTTGGAAACATCAGTTTCCAATGCGATATACTGAGTTTATTTTCGTTTGGTTTCCTTTTTGCACAGGCCAGAATAAAACCGAGCCTAATTTTTGAACGTGAATCCTTGATTCTTTACTTTGTGTGTTGTCAATCACAGACTTGTTTGTCTGGGTTCCACAGTTTTTCCACCAGCTCCCCCCCCCCCCCCCCCCCCCCCCCCCCCCCCCCCCCCCCTCTTCATCATCCTTTTTTCCCGCCTATATTTTGGCGTACAAAATCGGATGGACAGAAGACCAGACCATGTTTACGTGTTGAAGAAGACTGACACGTCCAACACTAAGGATCAGCCAGGACAAGCTCACTGAATGGTATTGGCGTGTGGCAGAATCATCATTCCCCAGTTCTTTCTGAATGCATTTGGCAACACCGTCTGGCTAAAGTATTTGCTCTTGGTCTGCTGCGTGACATATAATGCATTAACGAAAACCACGGTCTGTTGGCACGCAAAATGGAGCTTCTTAACTTCCAGTATACACTTAGAGTTCCATGTTACACGACAAAGTTAGCAGGGGGACCACACTCTGTAAACAGACGCCAAAAATAAGAGTAATGGGTACTTCGAAGCTCCTTCGTTTAAGACATGTCACATGATAAATGTCAAACACGGCAAAGAATAGGAGAGAGAGAGAGAGAGAGAGAGAGAGGAGAGAGAGAGAGGAGGAGAGAGAGAGGAGAGAGGCGGAGAGAGGGCCCCCCGAGAGAAGAGAGAGAGAGAGAGAGAGGTGATACCATTCTGCCACACTGCCAAAGGCCGAACTCCAGCTTAACAGTGATGGTAAGTGGTATCCGCCCTCCTGTGTTTAGTCTCTCTTTCAGCCTGCTTTGTATCTTATGTCCCCTGCACATCAAGTACACGGCGAACAAAATGGACCAGACTAAACCATTTACCATGTTAAGAGTTTGTACAAAACAAATCCAGTTTCAGCTATTTTCTGTTCACATATCTAGTAATGGCGCCACTCCACAACACACACACGCACACACAACACACACACACACACACACACACACACACACCACACACCACACACACACACACAGCAGTTTGGTTGATTTCAACCAACAACTGGGGATTGTTTCGTCGTCTAGTTGAATGGGTTATTACTAATTCACTTCTTTTAAACTATTATAAGACCCATCTCTCCTTCCCTCCGGGATTTCTACCTCCTTCCATGTCCACATGATTTTCCAGATAGGTGAACGCATTGGCTTTAATCAGGGCAGTAGGAAGAAACCTTTGGAACAGTTTGGCAGCAGAAGGGTCTTCAGGTTTCGGACCTCAACTCCCTACTCCTTACCGGAAAACTCTGTACGATCGACGGGGGCCGGGCCGCATCCAAGTCATAACTTCCAGATGCCCTTCTACTGCCATTATTTTATTTCCTAGCGTTGCCGGGATTTGAACCCGCAACTTTTGGTGGAGTGGGCGTCTTTTTTAGTGGACGTCTTACCCCCACCGCTAACGGGACATCTGTTCTAAGTTGGGAAATTAAAACTGACGAAGTTCACTTTTGTTCCTCCTCGACCAGATCCAGATGGAATTCTTCTTGGCTGCCTCTGCCATTGCCTTCAGGGTTCTGGTCCTCTTCTTGCCTGAAATCCTGAACTGTTTCATGAGGTCATAGGCTGATGAGCCTGCAATTCCCTTGCGCTCCAACTTCATACTAATCATACTAATCTCGATATTACATCATTGTTCTGGTCATGAAAAAAAGATCGCGGGATCGCGGGAAGGATGTGTGTGTGTGTGTGTGTGTGTGTGTGTGTGTTGTGTGTGTGTGTGGTGTTTGTGGTGTGGGTGTGTGTGTGAGAGTGAGCGTTGTGTGTGTGTGGTGTGTGTGTGTGTGTGTGTGTGTGTGTGTGTGTGTGTGTTTTATGGGAGGCGTTGTGTGTTGTGTGTGTGTGTGGTGTGTGAGTGTGTGTGTGTGTGTGTGTGTGGTGTGTGTATGTGTGTGTGTGCGTTGAGCGTGCGTGCGTGCGTGCGTGCGTGGTGTGTGTGTGGGTGTGTGTGTGTGTGGGGTGTGTGTGTGTGTGTGTGTGTGTGGTGTGTGTGTGTGTGTGTGAACTGGGTAAGGAAAGAGAGGCGGGAGAGGAGAAGAAGAAAAAGGAGAGCGAGAGAGAGGAGAGGAGAGAGAGAGAGAGAGAGAGAGAGAGAGAGGGAGAGAGAGATGCGAGAGAGAGAGGAGAGAGAGAGAGAGAGAGAGCGAGAGGAGGAGATGAGAGGGGAAAGAGAGAGAGAGAGAGGAGAAGATGGAGGGATAGAGGAGAGGGAAAAAGGGGGAGGATGGGGGAGTTGGAGCAAGCAGAGGAAAATGAAGGAAAACGAAAAAACATGAAACCTACAGTTTTTAAAATTGACAGGCAAGCGAGTAGAGTAGAAGCGACGAATGAAGACCGAGGGGAAGGAGGAAGACAACGCAAAAGATGTACACGGATTTATGGACATGCGAAAAGGGAGTCCGAGAAGGCCAGGCCAACACGAGCAAAGTATGTCAAAAGACATTTTCTGGAAATCCGGCTGCAGATCGATCGTTTTATTTTGCTGGAAAACGAATAGATTCATGACATAGACGCTCCCAGGGTTATTCAGTGGTCTCAGACTTTGGTATTCCCTTGCCAACATTATTGATTAGGACGGGTTGTGTGGTGTGTGTGTGTGGTGGTTGTGGTGTGTGGTGGGTGTGTGTGTGTGTGTGTGTGCGCGTGTGTCCCTGGCATGGATTGAAGTGTGAGTGTGTGTTGTGTGTGTATCGTGTGTGCTCGTGGGGTGTGTGTGGTGTTGTTGGGTGTGTGTCGTGTGTGTGTTGTGCGCAGTTGTGTGTGAGTTCCTTGTGTGTGCACTGTGGCCGTGGTATGTTGTGCCGTTGTGTGTGTAAGAGAAGAGAGGGGGTTAGAGAGAGAGGGGTTGAGTAGAGAGGAGATTAGCAGTGTGGTATAAGCAGAGAGAGGGGCGAGATCAAGAGAGAGAGACGAGAGAGAGCACGACGGCGATGACATGAGGACCCCTCGGGTCGAGCCCGGTGAGAGAGCTGCGTGATCGGCCCCTCGTCTCCCCCCCCGACTCGCGACCCACCGAGGAGAGAGCGAGGACGAGACCGCACCTGATGAGCTGAGAGAGTGCGACGGGACGAGGCCCCCAAGAAAAAACAGCCAGACAGACAGACCGAGTTACAGTTTCAGTTTAATCAAAGAGCGCCACTACGTGCGGACTACTCCATATTGCGCTACACCACATCCGCTAAGTTTTGAGACCAAAACTGTTTGCATGATGTTGAGCTGATGCGACATAACTTATGAATCATTAATCTAGATCGAGAGAATTTAAAAGAGGGTTCGTTGGCTACTGAAGCCCGCTTAGTCAGAGGTACGAAAAGACGCGGCTTGGCCAGGACCTGATCGTCCCGCCAGTACCTAACACTGAGTTTTGCGCAGCGCGCCGCGCACAAACCACACACGTGAACCACTCACACACACACACAAATCACAAACACTTTACACACCCAACCTATACAGACGCAATGAACCACATTCTTTTTAACACGATTACACACATTCACACCCGCCGATGGACGCGCGGCCGGCAACGCCCAACACATTAGAATTACACACCCCCCACCCCATAATAAGGACTACAAATCCTTCCACATTCCCCCCAAACACCACAAGAGGAAGTTGTGGAGCGAGGTTGTAGGTTCGGATGTTGTCCGATTGCCCGACGGCCAGGGGGAACCACGACGCAGCAGCCTGAGAGAGAGCATCAGGAGGGAGAGAGAGGAGGAGCGCGAGAAGGGATGGACCGATGAGACGGAGAGAGAGATGTGTGAGTGGGTGTTGTGGGTGTATGGTGTGCGGGGTGTGTAGTGGTGTGGTGTGGCCCGGTGTGCTGTGTGGTTGGTGTGGTTTGTGTGGTAGGTGTTTGTGGGGTGAGTCCGCGCTTTGGCCCGTACGATGGTTGTGTGGGTGGAGTGTTTCCCGTGGTTATGTGTTAGTATATTTGATGGTTGTTGGAGCGTTATGATGTATGTCAGTTGATGCTGTGTATAGTATGTTGTGGTATGTACTGTTTTGTTGTGGGGGTGTGTTTGTGCTTGTGCCTTTTCGTGTGGTTACAGATGACCTCCGATCAATCGCTCCTCTCTCCGGCTAATCCTCTCTTGTGTGTGTGTTGGCGAGGGTGGTGTGAGGGAGTTCCTTGGGGGGGGTCTAAGTTTTAGTACATGTTTCTATTTTTCCACCATAGGTTGTTTGGCCCCTCCCTCTCCTTATTTTTGGGCCTTTTTTGCCTTTGTATTGCTTCCTACCTTCTTTTCTTTTTTTTGACTATCTATTTTTTTCAATTTTTTTCTTCCACTTTTACCCCCCCCCTTCGCTGACCATTTTAGCTCTTCTCAGCCACCCCCTGCCTCCCCCTGTTTGGGGGTATTTTTTTTTCTCTTGCTTTTACTTTGTTTCCTCCTTTTTCTTTGTGTTCACTCCCTGTCTTTTTGTTTTTACTGACCCTTCATTTTTTCCGCTCTTTCTGCGCACCGGACTATGTTTGTGCTGCTTTTACTGTGCTTGGTTCTTCTGTTTTGTGGGTTCTTTCCTATTGTCTTTTTTTCTTTGTGGATTTTTTTTGGATTTTCTACGTTTTCGGCTCTTTGGGCCTGTTATTTTTCTTTTCTTTTTTTTCTCACCTCTGTCGGATCCCTCTGTCTTTCCTCTGTCCAACTCTCTCCTTTCCTTTTCTGGCATCTGACCCCTTCTCCTACCGCTATCCGTAGCTGCCTTCGTTTTTGTGTGTTGTGGGCGGTTTCTCTGTCGAATTCTTTTCTGTAGAATATAGCCTCATGCCGTGTCGCATGGCTATTTTTTTTTTTGTATGGTTCTTTTTGCCTTTTTTTGTATTTCGTGGCTGGTTAATATTGTTTCTTAGAGCCTATCTCTCCCGACATGCTATTATGTTCCTTCTATCCTCCGTCTGGATTGTCGCTCCCTTCTCCTTTTACCTATTTTTCCTAACGCTACGCTCGGCCCCGTTTATATCTTGCATGCCCTCCGCTCCAATGCCTTATTGTTTGACATCTTCTTTTGCCCGTACCTTGGTTTAAACCCTCCTTTTGTCCCGTTTTTCCAGTCGTTGTGCGCGACTTGGCGTATCGGCCCATGACCGTATTCGTGGGTGTTGCCGATTGCTGGGGCAGTGGGGCCGGTGGCGAGGTCTGTGGAAGTTGGAGACCTTATCCCCGTTTTCCGTCCCCTGTGCCCCCGGGGACTGTGGAAGGTTACTGTGATGATTGCTCCGCGTTCGCGAGCTTCCTTTTCCCTTTTTCCTCCCTCTGTATGGGGCCCCTTTTTCACTTTTTCGTTGTATAGCTCTGACCATGCCGCGAGTTTCGTAGTTGCTTTGGTGTTTACCACGACGAACAGGCAGCTGCGCAGGGCCATGTCAGCGAGTAGTCTCGTCCTGCCGTGATGAACCGACCGGGTCTGTGTGGTGAGGTTTTCACGACGAGATAGTTATTTTTTTTTTTCGGTCTGATTTTTGTGCGCCGTGACGCGAGGTCCGCCCCCGTTGGTGCCGCTGCGGCGGAAAGCGTTTACACGCGGTGGGCGTCGAGTGACGCCAGCCGTTTGACCCTTTTATAGCTGTTGTTTCCCGCTCGGTCGGCGTCTGCTTTTTTTCTCCCAGCTGGTCTGTTATGCCTCCTCCTGCGGGGCAGCTGTGTGGCACCTGTTTTCGTTCTTTTGGTCCCCAGGCCACGGCCACCGATGGGATCGGGCTTCAACAACCGACCGTTTGGTGCCCCCCGCTTCCGTGTTGGAGGCACTCATCCGCTGGTTTTCGTGTCCCCTTCTCGCCGTCACGCGCTTTCCCATGGTTCGCTCTTTTTGGGCCCGTTTCGATGTAGTTCTTAGTCCTTGCTCTTTTCCCGACCCAACACGCGCTCTTCTATCACCCTCAGCTGTGGGTTTGGCCTTTGAGCTGATTCCGGTCTTACCCTGGTCTCGTGTCTTTTATACCGATTTAACCCGTGTTTTCCTGTTTTTTTTCTCGTCTCTTCCTTTCTCCGTTCCTCCTATTGCCGTTTCTCCTTTCTTTCTTGTTTTTTCCTTTCTCTCTTTTTTTGTTCCCCCGCTTTTCTCCTTGTATTCTTTCTTCTTTTTCTTCCTCCCCTCTTCTCTTTTTCTTTTTTCCCCTTCTCCTCTTCCCCTTCTTTCTCTTCTTTGTTTTTTCTATTCTCTTTCTTGTTCTTTGAATCGTGAATGCTCTTCTTCCATTTTGCCCGAACTTCTTTTTGTGTTCCCTCTCTTACAGCCGTTTTCCGGGTGTTTCGACCCTGAGATTTCTTCGCCCTATTCTCCTCTTTCCTCCCTCTCTCTCCTCTGTACTTCCCCCCTTCTCACCCTTCTTCTTTCCTCTTTCTCCTACCTCCTCCCCCGCTTCCATCTAACCGATGACCCCACTCCCTACCCCCCCAAACACCCAAAAACATAAACCACAAACAAAAAAAATCAAAAACAACAACACAAACAAAAAAACACAACCAAAAAAAACACAAGAAGCACAAAAAAACAAAAAAAAAAAAAAAAAAAAACAAAAACAAAAAAAAAAAAAAAAACAAAACAACTCAAAAAAAAACAAAAAAAGTGAATGTCCAGATCGCAAAAAGAACATTGGGGGTCATGTTGTGATCCAAATAAAATCGACCAAGGATTTCTCTGTTTGTCTAGACCGAGGAATGGATAAAAAACAAATAGAGTGGAATATAGTGTAAATTAATACATTACAACTGTGCATTGGTGTTGTGTGTGTGGTGTGTGTGTGTGGGTGTGTGTGTGTGTGTGGGGTGTTGGGTGTGTTGTGTGGGTGTTGTGTGTGTGGGTGGGTGTGTGCAAGCGCATGTTGTACATATTCAGAGCTCGTGTAGGTATACGTGTGGTTGTGCGTGCGTGATTTCAGAGAGCGCGCTTAATGTGTTTGTGTGTGGTGCGGTGCATGCGTGGGCAATGCGTGCGTGCGTGCGTGTTGCGTGCAGGCGTACGTGCGTGTGTCGTGTGTGTGTGTGTGTTGGTGTGGTAGTGTGTGTGTGTGTGTGTGGTGGTGTGGTGGTGTGTGTTGTTTTTCTGCACTACGCTTGGTTAACGTGTTTTCGCGGCTCATATATGTGTGTGTGTTGTGTGTGGTGTGTGTGGGTGTGTGTGGGTGTGTGTGTGTGTGTGTGCGTGGTGTGTGGTGTGTGTGTGGGGTGTGTGGTGTGTGTGTGGTGTGTGTGTGTGGTATGTGTGTGGTGTATGTGTGGGTGTGGTGTGCGCCGCGCGCGTGCGTTGTCGTGTCTGCATGGATGTGCGTGTTTTGCAGAGTAGAGGGAGGTAATATGGGAGTGGCTGGTGGTGGTGACCATCGCCCTCAATACTCAACCACGTGGACTGAACGGCATGCAGTAATCTAGTCACTGTTTTGCTCTCATTGGGAGATAAACACGTAACCCGACTGTAATTTACTTTCCTCCCCTCCCCTACCCCCTCCGTTCTAGATCTATCACACACACACACACACACAAACACACACACACACACACACACACACACACAAACACACCACACACCACACACCGCCAACACACACACACACACACACACACACACACACACACACACACCACACACACCGCCCACACACACACACCACACAACACACACACACACACACACACACACACCCACAACACACACACACACCGCCACACACAAACACACACACACACACACACACACACACACACACACACCACACACACACACTCCGCACACACACAACACACACACACACACACACACACACACAACACACAACAACACCAACAAATAGCACAGTAGTGTTGCGTTTTCCAATCCCACTGAAGAGGAATATAGCTACCTTAACGGTAGCACTAAAGGCGGTCATAACATGTTTGCAGAGATCTCACCAAGGGCTGAAAATCAGGAGGTCTAGTGGAGGAAAATCGGGGGAGGGGGAGGATAAAAAGAGAGGGGAGACGGGGGGTTAGAGAAAGGACATATACGCAAAGACACTGATACTTTGTTTCATAGCTGATGATGGTAATAGCTTCAATGTGGTGGAGAATGACGAAGAGGATGAAGCATTGAGCTCGTCATCGGATTCATGACTCGCCGTTTTCAGTTTTTCATTCTAGGTGAAACAAGACCCATTCCTTTGTGCTATTTGTTTGCACACTCGTTCATTTCTTTATCACTACAACTTTATGTTCCGGAGTTGTCTTCCTGGGCCATTATAGGCATATAATCTGTGCAATGACCTTTTTCATGTTAAACAGGGACCGTCCAGATTCGATGATTTTTTTTTTCTGAACAGAGCAAAAAGGTTTCCTGTCAAAACAACACATATTGATCCCTGCAGCGAGTCGATGCAGGAATGTGATCCTTTCTTCGTTTGATTCTTTCATTTTCTTTGTTTGTCTTTCCCATGGAAGTTTATTTGTATCTGTCTGTTAGACATCGTTTTTTTTTTTGTTTTCTTCTCTCTTTTTTCCACTCTAAAGGCATGAGAAATGGTCTGTCTTTTACGGTGAGAATGGCTTGTGTTTAGCACAATGATCTGTCACGCATTCGTTGGTGCGTTGACCCAACCGATTGAAAATCTCAATGACACGAACACTCTGAAATGTTTTGGACTGAATATTCTCAGAAG
>JADBJO010036888.1:5000-7500 GCA_016801955.1 Conus betulinus | reverse complement strand
GTGTGTGTGTGTGTGTGTGTGTGTGTGTGTGTTCGAGCGTGCGCGCGTGCGTGTATATGTGTGCTTACAAATGCATACGCACCCCCCACACACACACACACATGGTATACACACACATACACACAGGCGCGCGCGCGCACGCACACACACACACACACACACACACACACACACACACACACACACACACACACACACACACACACACACACATGCACACACAAGGGCATGGTGCTCACCCATTCATGCAACACACATTTGCACACTTACGTCTACACTCACACACACACACACATACAAAGATGATAATGGCACAAACAATGTTAGGCAGGTATTCAAGGTCTGGCCAGCGCGTTGGGCTAATGTGTAGGTCAGACATGAATCTGTTAAGTCTCTCTCTCTCTCTCTCTCTCTCTCTCTCTCTCTCTCTCTCTCTCTCTCTCTCTCTCTCTCTCTCTCTCTTCTTTCCCTTTGCCCCAGGGCTGGGTGGTGAAAAAAGCTGGTATATGCTTATCTCATTACCCTGGTTAAAAAATTTTTATTTCGTTTCGTTTCGTTTTCGTCTCTCTCTCTCTCTCTCTCTCTCTCTCTCTCTCTCTCTCTCTCTGTCTCTCTCTCTCTCTCTCTCTCTCTCTCTCTCTCTCTCTCTCTCTCTCTCTCCTCCTCACCTCCTCCTCCTCCTCCCACTTCTCTTCTTCTCTTCTTCTCTTCTTCTTCTTCTTCTTCTTCTTCTGACAGCAACCAAAAAGAACAACCAAGCAAAACTGATATGAAGGTTAGAAACTAACACACCCCACATGAAAGATAGCATTCCGAAAAATCGGTCGTAGAAGTTACACCCATTGCATTGTTTAGAGAGAGAGAGAGAGAGAGCGAGAGGAGAGAGAGAGAGAGAGAGAGAGAGAGAGGAGTGAGAGAGGTGTTGAGGTGGACTCGCCAGTCCTCCCTGCCAGCAGTGTTGCCCTCCACAACACTTTTCCACCCACCACTAGGGGGCGCTCCCCTCTCCATTCCTCAGGAGGCAAACGGGCCTACCCCCCTCCCTCCCCTCCTCACTCACCAGCAGCTCCTCCCCCCCCCCCCCCCCCCCCCCCCCCCCCCCCCCCCACCACCTCCCTGCTCCTTCGCCTTCTTATCTTCCTCGTCAGCACTGTGTGTTCCGAAGCCTACTCCCCTCCTCCCTCCTCCCCCCCCCCCCCCCCCCCCACCCAACCCCCCACACCCCCCCCCACTTCCCTCCAACCTTTTCCGTGTACTTGAAGCCACTCAATGGAACATTTCCTGTACCTTGAAGACAATGCCATTGATAAAGACATCACCGGCCAAACACGCCTCTTACAGTCGTCGTTAAGCAAGATTACTCACTGCCAGTTCGGGTTTTGTTTGTGTGCGTGCTCTCTCTCTCTCTCTCCTCTCCTCTCTCTCTACTCTCTCTCTCGTGTTGTTTTTATTTGTGGAGCGGGAACTAGTCACATAAAGTTAAGCACAGGCCTTTGCACACAGGGGGTTGATTCATCCCTTCAAAAAACATTGTTTTTTTTTGTTATGCGGCAACCAATGATGGAATCTCACACAGCAGTGTGTAGCATCAAGCTTGCTGGCGACACAAGATGTGTAAAAATGAAAATTCTTTTTTCCCGTGCAAGAGCAGTCTCTCAAGTGAGTTTTATGCCCCTTCTTTTGGCTGTTTAAGCGCGGGGTTGGTTACTGTCAGCCCTTTTCTCACCATGCCACCACGAAGAAAACTTAGCACCTTTGACAAAACCAGGGCGATTGCGTGGATACAAGATGGCATTGCAAAGGCTGAAGTGGCGCGACGACTTGGTGTGCATCATTCAGTTATTGTTAGACTGAATCAGCGTTTTAGGGCGACCAACAGCGTTGAAGAGAGGCCACGGTCAGGTCGGCCTAGGCAGACTACTCCCAGAGAAGATCGTTTCATCGAGAGGCAGGCCCTATTGCAGCGGGATACCCACTTCCACCAGCATCCAAAGGCAGCTTCGTATGGCAAATAACACCATCCTCAGCCGTCAAGCCATACGAAACCGTCTTCACCACTTCGGCCTCAGATCACGTCGCCCAGCTGTTCGACCACGACTGCTAGCAGCCCATAGGCTGGCTCGCCGAGCTTTCTGCCATCGTCATGTGAGATGGAACCAACAACAGTGGTCCCAGGTCCTCTTTTCAGATGAGTCGCGGTTTAGTCTTGAACACAATGACGGCCGAACTAGAGTTTGGAGGCGTGTTGGTGAACGTTACATTGATGCAGCTGTTCGCCAGACCAGGGCCTTTGGGGGAGGATCTGTTATGGTATGGGGTGCCTTCAGCCTCCACCACAAGACACCACTCTACCATATTGATGGAAACCTCACAGGCATCCGCTATCGGGATGAAATCCTGGCGCCTTTCGTTGTTCCGACCATGCAACGGATAGGACCCATGGCAGTCTTCCAAGACGACAATGCGGCCACATAGGGCCCGGGTGGCCGAAAACTTCATT
>JADBJO010036888.1:0-2500 GCA_016801955.1 Conus betulinus | reverse complement strand
TGATTCAGGTTCAGCTGGCGCCGTGGCAAAGTGGTTAGTACTGTGGACTCCTGGCTGGGAGGTCGTGTGGTTCCATTCCCATCAGGGCCATTTATTAGTATGGGTTTAATTACAGGGGATGAAGTACACGTTACATATCATTTTTTTTCATTATTGAAAATTCTGTATGATATGCCTTAAGGGTTCACTTTTTATAAAGAAGTTTTATTCATTCTAGATGATGAAATAGTAATGTGAAATAATTGTGGGCCAAATGAGGTTCCATATTCAACACATTTACAGGTAGAGTGCACGAGTGACAGCTGAAAAAAAACAAAAAAGGAAAAGAAAAACAAACGAAAAAGCGCGTCTAACCCTGAGAATGTGACTGGTGACGCGTCTGGTTGCAAAACGTTGGCAGTAGCAGGGCATAGCACGTGTTGGTCACGCTTGGTTTGCTCCCTGAGTACGACAGCTTGTAGTGCAGTGAATTCGTTCATTACTGCCAGCCCAGCTGTCCCCTCTCTCCATTCCCCACATCAATCTCATCATGCCTTGTCCCCTCTCTCTCCCACACATCTCTCTCATCATGCCTTGTCCCCTCTCTCCCTTCCACACATCTCTCTCATCATGCCTTGTCCCCTCTCTCCATTCCACACATCTCTCTCATCATGCCTTGTCCCCTCTCTCCCTTCCCCACATCTCTCTCATCATGCCTTGTCCCCCTCTCTCCCTCTCACACATCTCTCTCATCATGCCTTGTCTTGTCCCCTCTCTCCCTTCCACACATCTCTCTCATCATGCCTTGTCCCCTCTCTCCCTTCCACACATCTCTCTCATCATGCCTTGTCCCCTCTCTCCCTTCCACATCTCTCTCATCCCTCATCATGCCCTTGTCCCCTTCTCTCTCTCATCATGCTTTGTCCCCTCACATCTCTCTCTCATCATGCCTTGTCCCCTCTCTCCCTTCCACACATCTCTCTCATCATGCCTTGTCCCCTCTCTCTCCCCTTCCACACACATCTCTCTCATCATGCCTTGTCCCCTCTCTCCCTTCCACACATCTCTCTCATCATGCCTTGTCCCTCTCTCCTCCACACATCCTCTCACATGCCTTCCCCACTCTCTCCTCTCTCTCTCATGCCTTGTCCCCTCTCTCTCCCTTCCACACATCTCTCTCATCATGCCTTGTCCCCTCTCTCCCACACACACATCTCTCTCATCATGCCTTGTCCCCTCTCTCCCTTCCACACATCTCTCTCATCATGCCCCCTTGTCCCCTCTCTCTCTTCATCATCTCTCTCATCATGCCTGTCCCTCTCCCCACACATCATCTCTCTCATCATGCCTTGTCCCCTCTCTCCCATTCCACACAGCTCTCTCATCATGCCTTGTCCCCTCTCTCCCCTTCCACACACATCTCTCTCATCATGCCTTGTCCCCTCTCTCCCCCACATGCCACATCTCATCATCATGCCTTGTCCCCTCTCTCCCACATCTTCTCATCATGCACATCTCTCTCATCATGCCTTGTCCCCCTCTCCCTTCCACACATCTCTCTCATCATGCCTTGTCCCCCTCTCCCTTCCACACATCTCTCTCATCATGCCTTGTCCCTCTCTCCCTTCCACACATCTCTCATCCCCCTTGTCCCCTCTCTCCCACACATCTCTCTCATCATGCCCTTGTCCCCTCTCTCCCTTCACCACATCTCTCTCATCCTTGCCCCTTGTCCCCTCTCTCCCTTCCACACATCTCTCTCATCATGCCTTGTCCCCTCTCTCCCTTCCACACATCTCTCTCATCATGCCTTGTCCCCTCTCTCCCCACACACATCTCTCTCATCATGCCTTGTCCCCTCTCTCCCTCCACACACATCTCTCTCATCATGCCTTGTCCCTCTCTCCCTTCCACACATCTCTCTCATCATGCCTTGTCCCCTCTCTCCCTTCCACACATCTCTCTCATCATGCCTTGTCCCCTCTCTCCCCTTCCACACATCTCTCTCATCATGCCTTGTCCCCTCTCTCCCACACACATCTCTCTCATCATGCCTTGTCCCCTCTCTCCCACACATCTCTCTCATCATGCCTTGTCCCCTCTCTCCACACATCTCTCATCATGCCTTGTCCCCTCTCTCTCTCATCATGCCTTGTCCCCCTTCCCTTCCACATCTCTCTCTCATCATGCCTTGTCCCCTCTCTCCCACCACACACTCTCTCATCATGCCTTGTCCCCTCTCTCCCCTTCCACACATCTCTCTCATCATGCCTTGTCCCCTCTCTCCCTTCCACACATCTCTCTCATCATGCCTTGTCCCCTCTCTCCCTTCCACACATCTCTCTCATCATGCCTTGTCCCCTCTCTCCCTTCCACACATCTCTCTCATCATGCCTTGTCCCCTCTCTCTCCCACACATCTCTCTCATCATGCCTTGTCCCCTCTCTCCTTCCACACATCTCTCTCATCATGCCTTGTCCCCTCTCTCCCTTCCACACATCTCTCTCATCATGCCTTGTCC
>JADBJO010036887.1:0-2500 GCA_016801955.1 Conus betulinus | reverse complement strand
ATGATGATGATGATGAAGACACCAGTTGCGTCTCTGGGCCCGCTCACTTAAGGCTGAAGATGCAGGAAGCCTGCCATGCCAAGAGATCGACATGTGTATGCGCATATGTCATGGTCCTCATCATGGCAAGATGAAGAAGAAGAAGAAGAGAAAATGAATAGAAAGATGATGAGGACCTGGTTGCACCAGCTGCTGTGTTGTCTCTCGGGCCGCTCACTTAAGGCTGAAGATGCAGGAAGCCTGCCATGCCAAGAGATCGACATGTGTATGCGCATATGTCATGGTCCTCATCATGGCAAGATGAAGAAGAAGAAGAAGAAGAGAAAATGAATAGAAAGGATGATGAGGACCTGGTTGCACCAGCTGTGTTGTCTCTCGGGCCGCTCACTTAAGGCTGAAGATGCAGGAAGCCTGCCATGCGAAGAGATCGACATGTGTATGTGCATATGTCATGGTCCTCATCATGGCAAGATGAAGAAGAAGAAGAAGAAGAGAAAATGAATAGAAAGGATGATGAGGACCTGGTTGCACACCAGCTGTGTTTGTCTCTCGGGCCGCTCACTTAAGGCTGAAGATGCAGGAGCCAGCCAGCCAGGCCCCCCCCCCTGCCCATCCGGGTCCACGTGAACGATATATGCCTGTATGTGCATACGATCATCACGTGATGAAGAAGAGGAAGGAGTAAAAGACTAGAAATGATGGTGATGAGCTGGTTATAACAGCTGTGTCTGTCTGGCCACTCACTTAAGGCTGAAGATGTTGCTTGGGGGGGAGGGGGAAGACCGGAGGCCGAAGATGCAGCACCAACCCACCCCCCCCCACCCCCCAAAGAAGAAGAAAACAAAAACAACACAGAGACAAAAGAGAACAGTAATAATGGCAATATTAATAATAATAACAATAATGATAATACCTATAGCAGTCACAATATCACAACAATAACAATGACCATAAAGATAGTAAATAACAATAATGATAATAATGATAACAGTGACAGCAACAACAGCAACATACAATTATAACAATAAGAGTCATAACAAATAAATAAAGCAATCAATAAATAAATAAATAAAATAAATTAATAAAATAATGACACTAATAATAACGAATAGAGAACAACGATAATTCCGAGAATGTACTGGTAGTAAATAGCAATCAGACAGTGAGAAGAACGACATAAGGAATTATAACGATAAGAATCATAATATGTAACAAATAAATAAATAAATAATAAATAAATAAATAAATAAATAAATAACAACTGGTATAGAGAATAACGAGAATATATTGGTAATAAACAACAATCGAGAGAGTAAGATGAGGAAAACACCCCACCCCTCCCCCAAGGAAAACCCCATTGGGGGGGGGGGGGGGGGGGGGGGGGGGGGGGGGGGGGGGGGGGGGGGGGGGGCAGGGGAAGGACCTATCAAACGTGACCCTCTGGGCAACTACAAGTCACTGTCAGTCATACCAGACTTCTCGGCAAGGCGCCAGAGCAGGAAAGGCGGGGGCGCCGCCACGTTAAGGCTGAAGATTAGGTAGCGCGGCCGTCATGAGCTTCCGCAGCGGGTTGGAGTTGCTTAAGGTGTGGGAACGGGCGGCGAGCTGAATCGCGGCCGGGTCTCGCCCGGCTGCTCGCCCCGGCGCGTCCGCCCCGTTCCGTACACGCATACTCCTTGGCATTTACGCGAGCGCTCGGCGTGCGAGGTCTGAGCCGGTGCCGGCGGTAAAGGGTGCGCGATAATTGATCGATCCCGCCACTCCGGCTGCAGCGCTTCCCGCTTGCGCCGAGTCCCAGTGTGAGTTCGAACGGCTGCCGCGGTTACTCCGACGGACACGTTGGTCTCTCTGCGCGGTCGGCGTCTTGACGGTCCGTAGATGGTGGCGTGCCATCGGTGACGACGGTGGGAGAGCGACCTCGCCGGTTCTCTCCAACCCGGAACGAGGGCCCTAGGTGCGTGGGACAGGAGGCTCCCTCCCCTTCGGCCTCAGAAAGAGTAACGCCTGGTTCATCTCGCGAAGGACGCGCCCGTCCCATCGGGTCGTGGTCCGGCACGTGGTAACGAGCAGGCGAGGCGAGGCGTTCGGGGACAGGCTCCGTTCTCCCCCTCCCCTGCTAGACCGGCCCTCCCCGAGTTTGCTGCTGCTGTCTCGGGGGCTGGCGTCGGTCGGACCGAAGAAGGATTCTCGCTTGCGTGGGCCCTGAATCTGTTGTCCGCCGCCACCGCAGTCTCTGGTGAAGACCGACTCCGCGCGCTGCTTGCGCCGGCTCGCTAACGCGGATCGCCCACGGACTCATCATCTGTGAGAGCGGTCCCACCGGCAAGCCTGCATCGGCCGCTGTGCTGGTTCTTCTGTCCGACAAGGGATCAGGAGGAGGAGGACACGCAGAACACGGGTTGCATCATTCTGGTTGATCCTGCCAGTAGTCATATGCTTGTCTCAAAGATTAAGCCATGCATGTCTAAGTTCACACCCTCGTACGGTGAAACCGCGAATG
>JADBJO010036886.1:7500-10379 GCA_016801955.1 Conus betulinus | reverse complement strand
AAGAAGTGTAAGTTTGAATCCAGGATTTATTCACTTTCAAAAGATCAATGTTAAAATCACCCAGTAAAATAATTTCGTTTGAGAGTAAGGACGCCTTCTCCATCATTAGAATAAAGTTATCTATCCAGTCAGCATGTTCTGCTGGGTTTCTGTAAATAAAGCCTAAGAGAATTGGTTTGGAAGTTTTGAACTGTAACTCTATCCATAGTGATTCTATATGATATTTTTCGAGCGAAGCGGCTCGATTAAATTTAATAGATTCGTGAACATAAACAGGTAAACCGTGTTTCTCTTGGTCTGACAGGGTCATTATGAACTAAGTTATAACCAGGTAAAATTAATTCTGTGTCAGAAATATGGTGTGTTAATCTGTTTCCGCAAAACCAAATAAATGAAAACAATAACCATGATTATATAAAACACTAGACACGTCGCATAACTTATTAATCAAACTGTTAATGTTCAGAAACCCAACCTTAAGGCCATCTGCAGATGGCCAGACTTCTTTCGTTCGCAACATCTTAACGCAATAGCAAAGCAGGAATGTAAATTGCAAGAAAAGTAATACCAATACCACCAGGGAAGGGATGTAATACCAAACAATTTAGTAAACAAGTCAACAATGAGTCAAAAAAAAAAATCACAACAGACACGTAATCAAAAATACAATAGAAAATGGAACGTATATTATGTGCAAAGTTATTTAAGTTAAAAGATCAATGAAGGCTAATAGCTGTCTACAGTTAGGTAAGCAACGGACACACACACACACACACACACACACACACACACACACACACACACAGAGAGGAGAGAGAGAGAGAGACGATAGAGACGAGAGAGGAGAGAGAGAGAGAGAGACCGATTGAGAGAGAGAGGAGAGAGAGAGAGAGAGAGAGAAATCGCGAAAACAGAAAAAAAAGACAGAAAAAAAACAACAAACAACACAAAACAAACAAAAAAATGCAACAAGTCAAACGGACAACGTACGAAACAGAAGGGAACGCAGGAGCAACCGTACGAATTACTCTGACAAAGTCAAGAACAGTCATCTTGGTCCGGTAAGTCTGTGGGTGCTCCATTCAATTCATGAGAGAGAGAGAGAGAGAGAGAGAGAGAGAGAGAGGAGAGAGAGAGAGAGAGAGAGAGAGAGAGAGAGATCTAAAGTAAAAAAAAAAAAAACGAGCAATGCAAAAAAAAAAAAGTGTATTCCCTTATTTTGTGGTTCGCTTCTTCTTCAAGGACGACCAATTATAATACTGTTCGTCAAAAAGAGAGTGAGAAAAACTGGGTCGATTTTAAAAAAAAATAAGAAAAGATTGCGTCATGACGGATACCATTGTCAAGCTGATCTTCCCCTTGTCAGGGTAACTTAACTCTAATTCATATGTGAGCTGTCCTCAGTCTGCAAATGACATACGTGCGTCCTTGTCATAGAGGGAGTCGTTACTAACGGCTATAGCGGCCCATAACGGTTCTTCTTTTTATGGGATATCTTAGAAAGTATGTGGCCGATATTTCTGAAAATTTCTAGGTATGTTCATTATTGGTCAGGGATGATGCCCGATGTTTTAGTTTACCATTATAGCCGTTACTAACGGCCCATAATGGTTTCTCTTCTTTATGGAAAATCTCAGAAAGTACTTGGCTGATCTTCCTGAAAATTTGTACGTTTGTTCAATATAGGTCACAGACGATGGCCGATGTTTACCAGAATAGCCATTACTAACCAGCCCAAGATGGTTTTTCCCTTTTTGGAAAATATCACGCGTATTCATGATAAACTGGGAGTTCGTTTATTTGCTTTCCATCTTGTTTTTCTTTAAACCAATTAGAAAAAGAGGCTACAGTTGTAAGGATAATGATGCTTGTCCTCATAACTACCAAACTATAAAACCTCTCTGTGTGCGTATGTG
Source organism: Conus betulinus (assembly GCA_016801955.1). Taxonomy (NCBI): domain Eukaryota; kingdom Metazoa; phylum Mollusca; class Gastropoda; order Neogastropoda; family Conidae; genus Conus; species Conus betulinus. Next base: position 8,463 of record JADBJO010036886.1, on the reverse strand, counting down.
TGTGTGTATGTGTGTGTGTCTGGAGGTGTGTGTGTGTGTGTGTGTGTGTGTGTGTGTGTGTGTGTGTGTGTGTGTGTGTGTGTGTCCGTCCAACCGACCAACCAATCAACAAACCAAACAGCCAATCCAGGACAGAAGCAAGAGAACGCAGTTTACACTCTGGCCACACATTGGTGGTTTCTTTTTTGTTAATTTACTTACGGCCCAGCGTTTCTCTCGAGATAGCAGCTGCAACCAAACGCAGGACAAAGTTTATCCCCCTGCCACAACATCAAGAAGAAGAGCGGGCAGGATCCACACGAGAAAAAACAGAGCCCATGAGGATCAACACCACTGCCCATATTCCAGCCACAAACGGTTTTGTGTTGTGCTACTTTGTGTCACTGCGCGCTATAGCAGTTGTGTTGTTAGTCGAGGTGAACGTTATTGTTAACTTTCAAATGCGAACTTTTGAAATTCTATACTGTTGATCTGTCACCCCGGTTTGAGGCCCAAATGTGAAAGTAATGATGGCGTGTGCAGTTCTAACTTTAGATAATGTGTCAGCTTCTACTGAGTGATCCAACAGTGTTTCAAAAATAGGAGGAACATCCGGTCTATTCTGCAACACACAATGTTTTCTCCTCGATGTATGTCTTCTTCAACAAGAGTATAACTTTTTCCAATAGTCAGCTACCTCTAAGCTCAAGATTATTTATTCAACATATTTACGTGCTTTCACATTATTCTGATATTTACAATTACAGGAGGCCACAGAAAAATCCATGGCCACATTCCAATCCCATCGTGATAGCACAATCACAATTAATGATTTTAATGTTTTCTTAACGGTCAATGGTAAACACAGATTAAGATATGAAGATCCACAGAACAAAGATGGGATGTGTGAAGACTCATCTGAATGAGCAGCAGCGCACTGCATCAGCAGCTAAGACGTCGGAAGACCAAGGCCAGGATTTAAAC
>JADBJO010036885.1:0-10379 GCA_016801955.1 Conus betulinus | reverse complement strand
AGGTGTAGTTTTGCATGCAAGTTTCGCTCCGAAAGAAAAGTAAGCCTAGGGAGACATCAATAAAAATCCCAAATATTTACAAAATATTGTCAACTTGTGACGCATCTATTTTCATTACGCGTCACATCTTTCTCTATACGGCCAGACAGACATCCGTAATTTCTAAAAACACACACACACAACACACACCACACCACACACCCCACACAACACACACACACACAACAAACAAACAAACAACACACACCCACACAACACACACACCCACCACACACACACACACACACACAACACCACATACGTTACAAGTGGTTTTATACATAATAACTTTCAGGATCAAGGAAGAAAGATAACCCCCAATTACGCTATTTTTACTGAGCTGAGAGAGAGAGAGAGGATGGAGGATGAGGAGAGAGAGAGATGAGAGAAGACGACGTGAGATGAGAGAGAGAGAGAGATAGAGAGGGTGGGTGGTTGCGGTGTAGGGGTGGGGGATGGGGGTGGGGGAGGGGAGGATTGGGAGAGGGGTAAATACCCTTTGTAGGCGACGTGTAGCAGCCAGGATTGTGTGGAAGAATGCGGGGAGAGGGGAGGGGAGGAGAGGAGGGCGAGGGGGGAAAGAGTGGGGCGGGCGGTGGTGGGGGTGGTGATGTACGTGAGTGAACAGGCAGTAGATCACGTTTTTTTTTCCCGCAAGTCCAGACACAAACGGGTAAGATTCCCTATGATCGATTTCACGGCTGAACACTTCGCACCCTCAGTAGTGTCTCTCTCTCTCTATTCTATCTCTCTCTCTTCTCTCTCTCTCTAGTCTCTCAAAATATTCGTATTACGTATTTCTCTCTCTCGCTTCTCTCTCTCTCTCTCTCTCTACAACACACACACACACACACAACCACACACACACACCACACACACTACCAAACTGGACCGTAGAAACGACGGAAGTAGAAAACCGAAACGGTAAAATACAAGAATAAAAACAACAGTCGGTTCGTCTCAGACTTGTATTTTTCACAAATTTTCGCTGTTAACAGCTTCGTCAGGCCAAGGTACCTTGGCCTGACGAAGCTGTTAACAGCGAAAATTTGTTTAAAAAAAAATACAAATCTGTACATGAACCGACTGTTGTTTTTATTCTTGTATGTATGTATGTATATATATATATATATATATATATATATATATATATATATATATATATATATATATAACATTTGTTAAAACTTTGATTAAAATGTAAATGTAAAATCAAAGTTTTAACAGATGCCGCTCCCAACCGGTTGAGCACTTTTTAAAAAGTTATTGTTGGTTAGCAAACACATTATATATATATATATATATATATATATATTTATAGATATATATATATATATATATAGAGAGAGAGGGAGAGAGAGAGGAGAGAGAGAGAGTTTTTCAGGCAAACCCTATCAGTTGTCGTAGCTTCAAAGAATTGCCATAGCTACCTACCCCCCCCGCCCCCCCCCACCCCCCACCGCCCCCCCCCCCCTCCTGCCTCCTTCTGTACCACACCCCATGTCGGCTTCAGAGGCATAGGCGAGAAGCATTGGCACCAGACCAAGAATGCTAATCAGCAATGATGAACAGCTGAACGAGAGGATAAGGGAATACGCAAGATACCTCACCTTGTCAGACTGGCACTACGACAGGCCCCTCAAAGAGATCTCTCAGGGAGCCGCAAAAATCAAGAGAGATGCAGTATTCCATCAGCCCCCGTAAAAAAAAGCAGCAGAGCAAAAAGATAGCTTGGGCCACAAAATTGTGACCTTCGAGCTCCGTCGAGGACTGCCATTATTAAAAAGTAACCTCCATCTCCTGTACTCCAAACCGCCCAAAACAAAAAAAATCTGTGTTTTCCTTCAAGTGTATTACTGCAGCTGACAGGAGGCTCAAAAACGTGGGTGAAACGTACGAAACCCACCGTACCAGACGATTTGTAGAGCATGGACCTAAAGAGTGCCCTAATGTACAAGGAAATGTGACAGCTGTAACCATGGGCCGAGGACACTACGAACTGATGTTTCTCCGTGGGATGGGCGGGTCATGGAAAAATGCTACATGATCTCCACTTGTACGTCTGCCAATGTGATATCATGTCATCATATGCAGTCTGCACCTACAGCAGTGGTATTTAGGTTCAACCGCAAACCTGAAATTACGTGGGCCACCCATAAAAGTGACGTAACCAGAGGCAAGGCCAACAATGCATGGTTGCCCACCACGTGAACGTGAACGCGACACCTCACCCAGACAGCCGTGAGGTCCCATTCTTTCCATCGATATCCCCATCAAGTCAGTGAGTAGGGGAGAGATGCAAAACCTCCTTCGCGGAGAGCTAAAATATGGCAGGCCAATTTGGGTGTGTTGTTTAGAGGTCTCAATCGCAGAAAAGATTTAAATGCATGTATTCCAACGAGAGTCCAGTGTCAAACAGTTAGGCCACAAAAAATTTCGACAGAAACCCCCGCCCGACTCCCTCACCTTCCCCCATCCACCTTTCCACACACCCTCTTCCTGTAACCCCTACCTCTCCTCCCCCATTCTTCTGGAAGCTATGTCAAAAGTGAGTACCAGTGACGTCACTGGATTGAGGCTAAAGAAAAACTTGCATCACGACAGTGATGTTCATCACCAAGTGAATGAATGTTTTGAGAAAGGACGGGACAGCTGACCTGTTGCACGGGAGTGTTCCGAATGTGCAGATCAGATCCTGATGAAGGCCGCCGAAAAAGGTCGAAAATTTGAAAATGAAGTGGAACGAAACAGGCAGGGCGTGTGGATTTCTTTAATCTATCTATCTATCTGTCTGTCTGTCTATTTCTTATCTATCTATCTATATCTATCTATCTATCTATCTGCTGAGTGGCTGATCCGATCCAGAAGAAAGGCCTAGGAGCAGGCAATATAAATAGATCTGCCTTCGAGAGGGATTACGATGGTTCCCTTGTGTAGCTAGTGAAGGGGTTTTCGTATTTATAAACATATTTTTCTTAATTTTTAGTTGTTCCCATTTCTCCCATCATCTTCAACCCCCCCCCCCGCGCCCCCCTTTTTTTTTTTTTTTATTAAGTTCAAAATCTTTGCCAAGTCATTTACTGTAATGATAGAAGAATTTTAGCCTGCACTTGTTTTCCTTTTCCACCACTACTTAATTGTTTAGGAGTCAATCGGTGGGAGACAGCATCTCTTAGGAGATCCAAGTAAAGTAAAAGGCTGTTCTGCACAATCTTAGCCGCAGAGGGACAATGCGTTGGGTATAGACACAGAACTGACCACTCAGACTGTTCTATGTCCTTTTGATCTCCCTTGCATCCTTAAATGGATCCTCAAGCATAGGCTCAAAGATGTTTGCATAATGCTTTTAGTTTTTTCAACAACTTTTTTTTTCCAGTCCGTACTTTCCTTTCGTTTCATTCACTACCCTTCGATGGCTGCTTTGGGGGTGCTGTTTGGATTCTTTTTTTGAACCCTTGGTGGTGAGAACGCCACAGTGCTTTATGACTGTGGCGGGTCTCTATTTGACCACAAGAGCACAGACACAATCAACCGTCTCTTGCTGATGAGTCCCGATCCAGCGGACGAAAGGCTTAGGAGTAGGTAATATAATATAGATCTGCCTTCGAGAGGCCATTACGATGATTTCCCTCACTCATGCAGCTAGTGGAGAGTTTGATTTATACTTATATTTTGTGTTCCCATTTTAGTTCATCTTTAACACCCCCCCCCCCCCCCCCCCCCCCCCCAAACCCCAAACTCCTTTAAAAAAAATGTTGACAAAGTCATGACTATAATTACAGAAGTTTCGTGAGCTAGGCACTTGTTTTCCCCCACCCCCCACGGGGGGGTAAAAATGTTCAGCATATATTATATATATATATATATATATATAGAAAACAGAATGGTGTAAAAAATAAGTTTGTTAAAGGAAAAATTTTAAAATAAAAAAAAAAACCAGCGCATAGTACATGCGGGCACAATGGAAATCGTTGTCAGCAAACGCACCCTGAACTGTAAACACACCTGAAAACCGACCCTGCAAACACGTGCAGGCCCATCCGCACGTGCAAACAGCGACATCGGGCCATATAACCACACCGCAGTAGGCGACCCAAAAACATCCTGAGGGAGGAGCGAGAGCGTCCTCGAAACAGACTTGTTGATTTTTAAAACTTCCTTTTTAACTTCCTATTATATATATATATATCTATATAATATATATATATAGATATATATATATATATTATATATATGTGTGTGGTGTGGGTGTGTGTTGTGTTGGTGTGTGTGTTTGTAAAACCTGTACCTCTCTATCGGTCTCTATCTATCTCTACCTTTCTATATACGCACATAAAACAGAAACAAACCATGATTCATCAAATATTCACAATCTTCCAAGCTCTTCCTCAGGGGCCCTTAATAGATATATATATATATATATTTATATAATATATATATATTTGTGGTGTGTGTGTGAGTGCTGTGTTTGTGTGTGTGTGTTGTGTGGAGACTTGCCCCAAATGCCTTGTGCAAGGTTCTAAATCCGTCGATTCAAAATATGCCAACTTCAAAGCCCAGACTTGCGCTTAAAGAGGTAGAAGGATGTTAGAAGAAATCCTTGTCAATGTGAGTGCCCTTACCATGACATCTGCAGGAACACATGCACGACTCCCCCCCCCCCCCCCCCCTCCCCGCCTCCCCCTTTTCAGCAACCCCCTTCCTTCCTCTGTCGTGCTGGTTACACTCATGTACATCCAACCCTCCCTCTCTCTCTCCCCTCCGTCTCCTCTCTATCTCTCTCTCTCTCTCTCTGTGTCACACACACACACACACACAACACACACACACACACACACACATATGTGGTGCAGAGGGCGTTCATGTTACCCAACGTTTTTCTTTCCTGAAAAAGAAGGGTACAGGGTTTTTTTTGTGTTTTTTGATGTTTTGCTTTTCGTAAAGTAAATTGAAAGGGCGGTAACTTAGTCTTTTTTTTTTCTATCCATGCAACTACACACTATGATACAGAAGCCACTACACATACAAAGGCAACATAATTATAGGTATAGATATGCATGTAATTATCTGACATTACATTTAACTAACACATAAGTAAGGTAACTCTTGCTCCATAAGAAAACCTAACTCCAAAGGAAATGCTGCTGGACGACACCGAGTCGCCTAGCAGACATGGCAGCACAGAGCCCACAGAACAAACAAGGAAACATCCACCAAGAAAGGTGCTCCAGGCTTGCCCATATTACCTTGTACCGAACACATCTAGACAGCAACAAGAACTGGGAGAAATAAACAAATATAATTTTTAAACCCCATCCCTCCACCTTTTAACTGTCAATAATTTTAGAGTCAGGGTGAGAATTGACTAGGAAATGGATTCACCCCAGTTAATTCATCTGACTCAAAAAAAAAAAAAAAAAAAAAAAAAAAAAAAAAAAAAAAAAAAAAAAAAATCTCTCCTGCAGTCAACTCACTTTAAAACGCAGCCTTGATTCAAGTGGTTTAAGAAAGCTCAGCCTACCATTATTGGGGCCAATACAAGAACGTGTGCTGTTTTTTGTTTTTTTTTTTTAAGTTTAGGTGCAAGAGAACTAGCTTCAAACGCTATTGTAACCAAAAGTTACCCACTTGCTTTTGGTGCTGAATGGAGTGTGACATACATTTATGGAAGATCATAACTATAACCAGAGATCGAACCAGCAAATAAAAGGGAATTAAACATGATTTAAAAAAAGATTAAAAACCATTGTTTTGATTGGCTTGTCATCTTTTTTTTTTGGCCAGTGTTAAAAATTTGACGATGCTTTGTGACTCTTTGAATCCAGGTTGTTTCCTTTTCCCCCCTTAAGTTAAGTTAATCGTTAAAATGAATCTTGATTGTGTGAGAAATTATCTTTGTATTCCCTCAAAGACGCTGTTGCGTCATTATCCTCTTGCAATGGTCAAGGAGCTTTTGATTTTCTTTTATGCATTTATCATACTTCTCATGCGTTTAATCCATACAACATGTATATATTTTTCAATCTTGTGTTTGTCATTGTTTGTTTTTGTGTTTCAGACCTGGGGGTACGGTACATTAATGGATTGTATGAGAATCATTGTTACATAAGCTGTGTTTTTTGGAAGAGCTGGGTTACATTCTTGTTTCTGATCATTTTGGCCTACTTTGTTTTAAGTTCTGTATATATGAAACAATTATTCACTGAATCGCCATGGATAGCATGACAATTGCTTCATTAAACTGTCAAGGGCTCGGTGATTTACATAAACGTAGGGATGTATTCCATTATTTAAAACAGAAAAAAAATATTCAATATACTGTTTACAGGATACCCATTTTACTAATAAACTGGAGAAGAGGTAACTGTATGTAACTGCAGAATGGGGATATAAATGCTTATTTGCCTCGTTTCGTTCAAATTCCAGAGGTGTAGCTGTATTGTTTTCGAATAATTTTGAATTCAAATTACAGATGTACAACAAGATGAAAACGGAAACTTCATAATTGTAACATTAGTTCATTTGAAAAACAGTTTTCTCTGGTTAATGTGTATGGGCCTAATAAAGATAGTCCGATATTTTACAATTCACTTAAAGAAACTATAAAGAGTTACAATATTAATAATATTATTGCTGTGGGTGATTGAAACATCACAATGGATCCACATCTAGACTGTTATAATTATGTACAAGATAATAATCCGAAAGCAAGAGAAGAACTCATAAACATGACGGAAGAATAGGATTGGCAGATATATGGAGGGAAGACAATCCGGACTGTAGGAGATATACCTGGCGAAAAACGAACTCCTCTGAAACAAAGCCGACTAGACTTCTTTCTATTGTCTGATTATCTTATATTATCATGAAAAATCTGACATTGAACCAGGCTATCGGTCTGACCATTCGATGGTTACATTATGCTTGAAATTTGGTAAAAATGAAAAATTCAAAGGATTCTGGAAATTTAATGTATCTGTATTAAAGGATAAGCAATATGTAGACGAAATTAATAAGTTAATTCTGGAAGTTATAAAAGAATACGCAGTTTTATCAATCAGCGATAGAAGATCAGTCAGTAGTGTCTGAGTTAATAAAATCTGGACTCGGATTCAAGATTTCCGATAAAAATTTTTTTGGATTTTCTGTTGATGAAAAAAAAAAAAATAAAAGGATAAAGCTTTTTTTTTTTTTTTTTTCCTTGTTGCGAGGTCTGAAATATGAAGGCAATCATGTCGAGAAGCGAATTGCGAGCCATATGTTAGTAAATGTTCATCAGATGTGTGCAAACACGCAGTAAATAAAATACATATATGTCTATATCTATCTGTCTATCTGTCTATCTATCTATCTGTTTGTCTATCTATCTATCTATCTGTCTATCTGTCATCTATCTATCTATCTATCTCTGGTTTTATTTCATGGTCTACAGAGTAAAGATTTGAACTGAAGAGATTTCCGTGAACATTAATTTCTGTCTCTGATGATGTACAAACAAAGGGAAGGAAGGGGGTGGAGGGTGGGGGGTGTCGAGGACAGGGAAGGCATGATATTCATTACTCAATCCTACTCACTTCCTCTTCCTCTTTCTTTTTTTTTGTTTTTGTTTTTGTCCTTTCTCTGATCGAAAACCACAGGGTCAAAACTCGTTTGCTCCAGCACTGTCATCAATTTTTGTCCCAGCCATTTGGCGGTTCAGTCTCACAAATTTTCATTTTTTTCTCATGCTTCTGCTAAATCTACTTTTTGGTTTTTTTGTGTGTTTGAAGTCACGCCAGCCATATTTCCCCCGACTGTATCAGTCTTACATTCTTTGTGTTTTTCTGTCTCTCTTTTCTTTCCCAGCTTCATTATTTGCCTACATTGAACATTTTGCCTAAATGTTCATGAGTAATATGACGAGAAGACAAGTGGGTGAGAAATAGCAACAGCTGGACTTCTGAATTTGGACCGAAGGGCAGGTCCACAGCTGTAGAAGAATATGGCAGCGTAGTCGTCAGTCAACATTTCCGTTCGTGACATTGCACGTTGACAAAATGCTGTCTTGATTGTCAACACAAAGTTTGTTGTTTGGCGTTTTTGGAAAATGGAACCGTGAGTGGCTGCGAGACTTTTTAAAAAAAAATTCATGGTGATGATGACCATTTGTCCAATGTTATCCTTCTTCATACCCCAAGTGGTTTCGGAGGAGATGAAACTTTAGTTACTGTTTACTGAGAGAGAGAGAGAGTAGAGAGAGAGAGAGAGAGGAGAGAGAGAGAGAGACGAGACAAAACAGTAACACTTAAGAGAGTCAGTGAGAGAGAGAGAGAGAGAGAGAGAGAGAGAGAGAGAGAGAGAGAGAGAGAGAGAGATGGACAGACACTTAGAGAGAGAGAGAGAGAGAGAGAGAGATGAGAGAGAGAGAGAGAAGAGAGAGAGAGAGTTGGACAGGAACATAACACTTAAAAACACAGACAGAGATAGTGAAACTGGGGCACCTGCCAAACAAGCACCTGTTTTGTTTTATCTTCCGGACCGCTGAAACGGCATCTCTCCAACTGGTTCAAACTGCAATTGAGAAATGGGTCGCAATCGATCACAAACCCACTCCATTCCCCCCCCCCCCCCCCCCACCGCCCCCCCCCTCTCCCCCCACCTCCATTTTTTTAACTTACTAACTAACTCTGTTACGTTTCTCTCCTCCTTCTTTCTTCTCCTTCTTCTCCTGTCCTTTTCTTCGCTTCCTCCTGTCACACCCAGCTGTTTGCATGTTCTCTGACAGAAAAGTCCTCCAACTCCAGATTGGTTGGGACTGCCTCCCGCTTTTTTCTTTGCTCGTTTCGGCTGGGGGTTGCATTTTATTTTCTCCCTCTGTCCTTCCTTCCTTCCTTCCTTCCTTCTCCTTTCTTCTTCCTTCCTTCCTTCTCGCATGTCCCATCTGTATGTGCCATCATATCTATGTTGCACTGGCTTTTTTGGAACGTAGCCGAGTTTCGATTCACATGAAGAAAAAAAGCAAAAAAAACAACATTATCTTTACGACTGCAGGAGGTTGTGACTTGGATTGATTTACTGTGCCTTGGGCATACTACATAAGAATTCCAGTCATCTGGGGCACCAGTCAGAGAGAGAGAGAGAGAGAGAGAGAGAGAGAGACAGACAGACAGACAGACAGAGACAGAGACAGACAGAGAGACAGAGAGCCGCTATCCATGGCAGATGATTAAAAGTAGTGCCAGTACTTAAAGTACTGGATCAGAGAGAGAAAGTATCTTCCTCGAGAGAGAGAGAGAGAGAGAGAGCTGAACTCTGACTCTGAACTCTGAAATATTTTAATGAATAGGCCTTAGGCCCATGTCACTGGAGTGGTTACAAGCACAACACCAAAATAACAGGGGGAGTTCTCATCTAGCGATCAATAAGGAGACGACTTCAAGGATCCAGCGTACACACACGACAATAGGGACTTGCATACCATACATGTTTAGGGGTAGATTTTCACATCATTTACCCATTTAAATACATATTCCGTATGAAAAAGCTTTTTCGAGGTATATAGCTAGCCGGATAATCAATGTCTTACTTTCAGTAGCAAGAAGCATTGTCAATTTGAACAGAGAGGGATTGTAGTATTTATTCGGTATGTATTTTTTCCTCTTAATTCTTGATACTGCGGGCAGTATAAAACAAAGTGTACTTCAGATTCCACTTGAGAGACACAAAAAAGGGCACAACAAGTCACTTTCTGTTATATTCTATGAAAGCGCAGTTTATGCACATTTAGTTGGGAAACACCCAACCTTAGTCTGATTAAACTTATCCTAGCTCGTAGATGGTTAACAAAATTTAGATATGAAGACAGAACTAGATCACTTTTGAACGTCCGATACAGTTGAAAACGATCACTTTGTTCCATGTTATAAAACCACTGCGTCCTGTAGTCATTAATCAAACTGTTTTTCAATGTTCTCAAAAATCCTTTCTCATCACCTACACCCTGGTTTTCCCAGACTTCACCAAACCCGTATTTGTACAGAAAGAAACAGACTGCTGACGCCCAAAGTATTCTTGTTATTATTATGAAGATGTAATAACATTTTATAAGACTTTAGAGGCAAACGATGAGATGGCATCTTCACAATTTTTAACCAATATCTAATACTTTTTACATACAAGTTTACGTATAGTGGAAAGCGTCCTAACTCACCATAAATCATCACATTTGGGGTTCTTGTACTAACATTCAAGAACCTTTTTAAAGAAAACAAATGTACCTTTTCTATTATGTCCAGATTTCCGACAATGCCCCAAACTTCGGCTCCATAGCTAAGCATAGGTTGTATTTGGGCGTCAAAGAG
>JADBJO010036884.1:0-7500 GCA_016801955.1 Conus betulinus | reverse complement strand
AAACAAACATCATGATCATCAAAACATCATCATCAAACATGATGATCAAAACATGATGATCAAACATGATCATGATCATCAAAAATCATCATCAATCATCATGATCAAAACGTCCTCATCAATCATCATGATCAAACATCATGATCAAACATCGTCATCATCAAACATCATGATTGAACGTCATCATCAACATCATCATCAAACATGATGATCAAACATGATGATCAAACATCAAGATCAAACATCATGATTAAACATCATGATCAAACATCGTGATCAAGCATCATCAGCAAACATCATGATCAAACATCATCATCAAACATCATGAACAAACATTATGAACAAACATCATCATCAAACATCATCATCAAACATCATGATAAAACATAATGATCCAACATTATGATCAAACATCTTCGTAAATCATAATGATCAAACATCATCATCAAACATAATGATCAAACATCATCATCAAAGGTCATCATTAAACATCATCATCAAACATCATCATCAAACATCATGAACAAACATCATTTTCAAACATCATCATCAAACATCATCATCATCAAATATCATGATCAAACATCACCATCAATTATCATGATCATCATGACATCATGATCAAAACATCATCATCAAACATCATCGTCAAACATCATGATTAAATATCATGATCAAAAATCATCATCAAACATCATCGTCAAAAATCATGAAGAAACATCATCATCAAACATCATTATCAAACATCATCATCAAACATCATGATCAAACATCATCATCAATCAAACATCATGATCGAATATCATGATCATCAAACATCATCATGAAACATCATGATAAAAACATCATGTTCAAACATCATGATCAAACATCATAATCAAACATCATCATCAAAACATCATGATCAAACATCATCATCAACATCAAGATCAAACATCATTATCAAACATCATCATCAAACATGATCATCAAACATAATCATCGAATATCATGATCAAACATCATTATCAAACATCATGATCAAACATCATCGTTAAGCATAATAATCAAACATCACCATCAAACATAATGATCAAACATCATCATCAAAGATCATCGTTAAACATCATCATCAAACATAATCATCAAACATCATCATCAAACATCATCGTCAAACATCATGATCAAAACATCATCATCAAACATCAGCATCAAACATCAGTATGAAAAATCATCATCTAACATCATCATCAAACATCATGATCAAACATCATTGTCAAAGATCATGATCGAACATCATCATCATCAAACATCATGATCAAACATCATCATCAAACATCATCATCAAACATAAGCATGAAACATCATCATCAATATATCGTGATCAAACATCCTCATCAAACATCCTCATCAAACATCATCATCAAACATCATCATCAAACATCATGATCAAACAACATGATCAAACATCAGCAACAAACATCATCATCATGCATCATCATCAAACATCATGATCAAATATCATTATCAAATATCATCGTCAAGCATCATCATCAAACATCATCATCAACATCATCATCATCATGCATCATCAAACATCATGATCAAATATCATGATGAAACACATCATCGTCACACATCATGATTAAACATCATGATCAAACGTCATCATCAAACATCATGATCAAACATCATGAACAAACATCATCATCAAACATCATTATCAAACATCATATCATCTAAAATCATCATCAAACATCTTGATCAAATATCATGATCAAACATCATCATTAAACATTATGATAAAACATCATGATCAAACATTATAATCAAACATGATCAAACATCATGATCAAACATCATCATCAAACATGATGATCAAACATCATGATCAAACATGATGATCAAAAACCATGATCAAACATCATAATCAAACGTACTCATCAATCATCATGATCAAACATCATCATCAAACATCATGATTGAACATCATCATTAAACATCATCATCAAACATGATGATCAAACATGATGATCAAACATCAAGATCAAACATCATGATTAAACATCATGATCAAACATCGTGATCAAGCATCATCAACAAATCATCATGATCAAACATCATCATCAAACATCATCATCAAAATCATCATCATCAAACATCATAATCAAACATCATGATAAAGATCATAGTCAAACATCACGATCAAACATCAAGATCAAACATTATGATCAAAACACATCATGATAAAACATGTTGAAACATCATGATCAAACATCATGATCAAACATCATCATCGAACATCATCATCAAATATCATGATCAAACATCATGATCAACCATCATGATCAATCGTCATGATCAATCATAATCATCATCAAATATCATGATCAAACACCATGATCAAACATAATGATCAAACATTATGATCAAACATCTTCGTAAATCATAATGATCAAACATCACCATCAAACATAATGATCAAACATCATCATCAAAGTTTAGAAAGAGTGGGGGTTAGTTTCCGCCGAGGACATTGACGAACAAAGTACACAAGACACGATGCATTTCGACCTCTTGGGTCTTCTTCAAGTGAAAACAAAAAAATGTAACATTTAACATTTAGGACAGTACAAACAAAGAACGAAGAGCGACTTATCTGATGTCCATGTGGTAAGCTGTGAAGAATGGCTGACCGAAGGAAATGACCAACAAACATCATGATCAAACATCATGATCAAACATCATCATCAACATCATCAAACATCATGAGCACATCATGAACAAACATCATCATCAAACATCATAATCAAAACATCATGATAAACATCATAGTCAAACATCACCATCAAACATAATGATCAAACATCATCATCAAAGGTCATCATTAAACATCATCATCAAACATCATCATCAAACATCATGAACAAACATCATTTTCAAACATCATAATCAAACATCATCATCAAATATCATGATAAAACATCACCATCAATTATCATGATCAAACATCATGATCAAACATCATCATCAAACATCATCATCAAAGGTCATCATTAAACATCATCATCAAACATCATCATCAAACATCATGAACAAACATCATTTTCAAACATCATAATCAAACATCATCATCAAATATCATGATCAAACATCACCATCAATTATCATGATCAAATCATGATCAAACATCATCATCAAACATCATCGATTCATGATTAAATATCATGATCAAAAATCATCATCAAACATCATCGTCAAAAATCATGAAGAAACATCATCATCAAACATCATTATCAAACATCATCATCAAACATCATGATCAAACATCATCATCATCAAACATCATGATCGAATATCATGATCAAAACATCATCATGAAACATCATGATAAAACATCATGTTCAAACATCATGATCAAACATCATAATCAAACATCATCATCAAACATCATGATCAAACATCATCATCAACATCAAGATCAAACAAACATCATTATCAAACATCATCATCAAAACATGATCATCAAACATAATCATCGAATATCATGATCAAACATCATTATCAAACATCATGATCAAACATCATCGTTAAGCAGCCATTCTTCACAGCTTACCACATGGACATCAGATAAGTCGCTCTTCGTTCTTGTTTGTACTGTCCTAATGTTAAATGTTACATTTTTTGTTTTCACTTGAAGAAGACCCAAGAGGTCGAAATGCATCGTGTCTTGTGTACTTTGTTCGTCAATGTCCTCGGCGGAAAACTAACCCCCACTCTTTCTAAACTTTGCTTCGTTCTCTGCCATCAGTCGCTCCATTTTGAAATTTTGAAACATCATCATCAAAGGTCATCGTTAAACATCATCATCAAACATCATGATCAAACATCATGATCAAACATCATTTTCAAACATCATGATCAAACATCATCATCAAATATCATGATCATAAGTGATTTTGATTTCTAGGTTTTGTGTTCAATTGTAAAAGGATTTGAAATTTGTCATAATTGTGGAAACCTAGATTTTTTTTTCTTACCGGGAGAGACGTTAGTCATGTGTTGATTGTTTTGATCTTTTTTCATGACTGTGCCTGCTGTTTGAACTTGCTTGATTTGGTTGCTGTTGAGATTGATTGTGTGTAGCACAACTGTTTGATCGCTTTATTTAGGAGTGATCGTGTGGATCGCTTTATTTACGAGTGATCGGGTGGATATCGCTTGTTACTGGGGTTGTATTAGGTGGCTGATCGAGGGTTAGATAGCTTCAAAATGTCGACTGAAGAGGGTGCTGAGACAATGGGTCCGCTGAAAAAGATGGACCTCATAGAAGAAGGAAAAGCTTTAGGACCAAAGGGTCCGGAACTGAAGGCATATGTAGATGAGAACTGGCCCCGTGTAATCGAGGCTCAGAAAATGCAAAGGGAAGAAAAACAGAAGAAAGAGGAAAGAGAGCAGGAAAAAGAGGAGAGAGAAAGAGAGAGAAAAAAGAGGAGAGAGAACGGGAAAAAGAGGAAAGAGAACGGGAAAAAGAGGAGAGAGAGAATGGGAAAGGCAAGAGAGAGAAAGAGAACAGGAAAGAGAGGAGAGAGAAAGAGAACGGGAGAGAGAAGAGAAGCTACCCATTATACTAACAGCCTGGACTTCTCTACCAGCCAGGACTAATGCTTTAACAGGTGACTACACCCTATAGACAACAAGGTGCAAACCACTCAATAGGCCGAAGCCTTCCAATCATTCCTCAAAAGAAGAACGACTGAAGGGTCGCTGTACTCTGCCTGCAGGCTGACGGTCGCCTACCCGTGACGGTCACCTGACACGATTGCCTTCCTTTCAGCCCAGTGGACAACCCAGTTAATAGCCAGTCTGAAGGTGGACACTCTTCTCTATCCAGGACCGGCAGGTCGGCAACTACTTGTCGCTATCCCTCGGACATGCGAAACACTTCCCAGTAACTCTCCCTCCTTCAGTAAACTACTCGGGGTATTCCCCCCCCCCCCCTGGTGATGCCTGAATTCGCACACTTGAAGAACCCAAGGAACTTGCTCTCAACAACAGCAAAACTACCCTTAATTGCCTAAATGCTCGAGAACATTCGGCCGACTCATGACAATCATCATCATCATCATCATCATCAAAACATCATCATCAAACATCATGATCAAACATCATGTTCAATCATCATGATCAAACATCATCATCAAACATCATCAGACTCCATGGTAAAACATCATGATCAACCATCAGAATCAATCATCATCATCAAACATCATGATCAAACATCATGATCAAACATCATGATGAAACATCATGATGAAACATCATGATCAAATATCATCATCAACCATCATGATAAAACATCATCAAACATCATGTCCAAACATCAAGGTCAAACATCATAATCAAACATCATCATCAAACATCATCATCAAACACCATCATCAAACATCATCATCAAACATCATAAATCTTCATCATCAAACACACCATGATCAAACATCATCATCAATCATCATCATCACCATCATCATGAAACATCATCATCAAACACCATCATGAAACATCATCATCCAAGATCATCATCAAACATCAACATCAAGCATCACGATCAAACGTCATGATCAAATATCATGATCAAACATCATCATCAAACATTATGATAAACATCAAGATCAAATATCATCATCAAACATCATGATCAAACATCATCATCAAAAAAAATCATGATCAAACATCATCATCAAAAATCAAGATCAAACATCATCATGAAACATCATCATCAAACATCATCATCAAACATCATCATCAAACATCAATGATCAAACTTCATCATCAAACGTCATGATCAAACATCATCATCAAACATCATGATCAAACATCATCATCAAAATATCATCATCAAACATCATGTTCAAACATGATCATCAAACATCATGATCAAACATCATGGTCAAACATCATCATCAAACATAATGATCGAACGTCATCATCAAACATCATCATCAAACATCATGATCAAACTTCATCAGCAAACATCATGATCAAAACATCGTCATTAAACATACTCATCAAACATTATCATCAAACATCAAGATAAGCAAAATGATCAAACATCCTGCTCAAACATCATCATCAAACTTTATGATCAAAAATCATGATCAAACATCATGATCAAACATCATCATCAAACATCGTCATCGAACATCATAATCAAACATCATTAAAAAAACCATCATGATCAAACATCAAGATCAAACATCATCATCAAACATCATGATCAAACATTATGATCAAACATCATCATCAAACATCATCGTCAATCATCATCATCAAACATATCATCAAACATCATCAACAAAGATCATCATCAAATATCATCATCAAACATCATCATCAAACATCATGATCAAAAATCATCATCAAAAATCATCATGAAACATAAATGATGAAAGGTCATGACCAAACATCGTGATCAAACATCATCATCAAACATCATCATCAAACACAACATCATGATCAAACATCATGATCAAACATCATGATCAAACACCATGATCAAACATCATCATCAATCATCATCATCAAACATCATCGTCAAACATCATCATCAAACAACAGCATCAAACATCATAATGAAACATCATCATCAAAAATCATCATCAAACATCAGCATAAAACATCACGATCAAACATCATGATCAAGCAACATGATCAACCATCACCATCAAACATCATCATCAAACATCTTGATCAGACATCATGATCCAACATCATCATCAAAAATCATGATCAAACAACATCATCAAACGTCATGATCAAACATCATGATCAAACAACACCATCAAACATCATCATCAAATATCATCATCATCCATTATATTCAGACATCATCATCAAACATCATGATCAAACATCATGATCAAACTTCATCATCAAACATCATGATCGAACGTCATCATCAAGCATCATCATTAAACATCATAATCAAACATCACCATCAAACATCATGATCAAACATCGTCATCAAACATCATCATCAAACATCATAATCAAACAACATGATCAAACATCATGATCAAACATCATCATCAAACATCATGATCAAACATCATCATCAAACATCATCATCAAACATCATCATCAAACATCATCATGATCAAAAATCGATCATCATGATCAATCATCGTCATCAAACATAATCATCAAACATCATGATCGAACGTCATCATCATATATCATCATCAAAAACATCATGATCAAACATCATGATCAAACATCATCATCAAACATCATCACCGAACATCATGATCAAATATTATGATCAAAGATCATGATCAAAAATCATGATCAAACATCATGATCAAAAATCATGATCAAACACCATGATCGAAAACTCATCATCAAACATCATCATCAAAACGTCATGAATAAACATCATCATCAAACATCATGATCAAACATCGTCATCAAACATCATCATCAAACATTCATGATAAAACATCATGATCAAACATCATGATC
>JADBJO010036883.1:0-10382 GCA_016801955.1 Conus betulinus | reverse complement strand
AGTCCGCATCTTGATGAGCACAAAACAGACAGTCATCAAAATTGCGGAAAATAATCACTGAAAAACATAATAATACTTTATCGTTTTAATTCAAAGAAGCAGGAGATAAAGCGCACGCTGTTCTGTAAAGTGCTTTACCAACACAGTGGGGGCTTAACCTGCCAATTTGTAAAGCACCCGCCAATTTGTAAGCGCTCTACAAATCGGCGCTGCTTACAAATCAGCAGTTTACAAGTCATGCAATGTGCACCGATTTACAAACACTTACAAATCTCAGCAGCTTACAAATCGGCGGGTTACAAACTCGGAACATGCAGGCAGAGTCTGCTGGACGGGGCAGATGACTGGTAGGTGCACTGCAGACCTCCCAGAATGGAAGAGTCTCCAAGAGATCATAAGCAAGAGTGGCACGAGACCAGACATATTCCACTCTCAGTCAACCCAAACAGCTGACCATGATCAAGCTCACGGTGCCATATGAGAACGGAATGGAGGCAGCTCAGATCTACAAGGCTGAAAAGTATGCTGATCTGGCAAAACAGCCTGAGGAGAGAAGGCTATCAGGTCAAAGTCCTCATGCAGAAATTGGAGCGAGGAGGTTTGTAGGAACGCCTGCAACAGCCTCATGAAACAGCTCTCAGTTGCAGGGAGGGAAAAAACCAGAGCCCTGAAAACAATGGTAGAAGCAGCAGAGAGATGTTCAAGCTGAATCTGGTCAAGGAGGAGCAGAAGTGAACTTAATAAGGCTAAAACTTTACCTACAAATATCAGGTGTCCCAGTGGCTCAGTGGTTAGAGTGCGCATCATTAAGTGGAAAATGAGCATGTCCAGAGGGGTCATGGGTTCGAATCCCAGCCATGAATCGTCCCAAGAAAAAAAAGGGGCAGCAGAGGGACATCCGGAGTCATGAACTGGGTGTGGCCCAACCCCCATAGAGTGTCGGGAGATAAGGGCCGAAACACTTGCTTGAAGGGGGCTTTTCTTCTGAGGACTCTCAGGTGCCATGTTCTTCACGATTTCTTTCTGCTTTTGAAGAAAGATGATGTCTCAGCATGTTGAACTTTTGAGATAGTAATTTTGAAAGAACTGAAGTGTTTCATTTTGTTGAAATTTTGTTGATTTTGGCAGTAGATAAGGTGCTGTGTTTACGATAAAAATAGGGAGCCATTATTTACTGTGAATGTGATTAAAAGACTTTGGATAGTCAAAGAAGTTTTCTCAGTTCCCCAGGTTAAGCGGTTTTCCTGGTGTATTTGGGAAACTGGTTGTCCCTACCTGGGGTCCGGGGCCTGTTGTGCGTCCCCATTCTCCACTGTGCTGGGTGTGTGCAAGAGGCTGTTGCATGCCAGTTATCGATCCAAAAAAGCCCGCTGAGACAGCACCTCTTCTGCAAGAGAAGTAGTCGCCTTGGGTCGAGACCTTAGGTCCTGTTCGCCAGCTGTGCTGTGTGCTGGTCCTGCCTAGACAGAACCTCCGCCAGCATCATTCCTGTGCATCATGAGACCCTTCGTGTCATCGACCCTGCACGTTGTGAGACCCTTGTTGCTGTGCAGTAACAAAGCCACAGCTCTGGGAAGTGGAGGGTGGTGCCTCAAAAGTAGCAGAGTGCTACTTCAGTGTGACCGGCTAAATAATAGTGGGGTTTTTTGGATGTAGGAAGTGGTTACTCCCTTGTGGACAGAGACGCCACTGCATGGTTCCGTCATCACTCACCACCCCTACTGACAGTCGCAGTGTAGTTGCGTCGACTTTGTTCATCACCTGCGTCTACCCCTACTGCAGACTGCGTCCCCTTAAGCCAGACAGTGCCTGTGTTAGGGTGTGCGACACACACATATATGTATGTATAATATTGTGCACCAATAGTGGGGGTGTGCTCCACGTGTGTTATTTCATGTTCATTGATGATGATGTTTTGTATGTTTTCGATGGCACAGGCAGCATAGAAAAAATTAAGGAAAAGAATTGCGATTGTGTTGCCTTGCTGTCTATGTGCGGTTGTGTGTGTGTGTGTGTGTTAGGAAAGCATGAACACGCATCCCATATTTCTGGGAGAGTCGGACACACAGGCACCAAGCACCAAACCGTAACACACACACACGCACACACACAGAGATGTAGTGCATGCGCACATATTCGTGTGCATGCACGCATGACGCAGATGTTTGCTCTCTCTCTCTCTCTCTCTCTCTCTCTCTCTCTTCTCTCTCTCTGTCACATGTGTGGGTGCAAGCGCAATATGACACAGGCACACACAAGCAAACGTACACCACACTGCGCATAAGCAACATGAAAACAAGCAAACAGACTCAGGCGTGCACATACATGTACGCATGCACTGCGCACATGCACACACACACACACACACACAGAGATACACAAGCGTGCGCATTTTTTCTTTTCTTTTTTTTCAGTAATATATTTGATAATTGAGAAACCAATGTTATCCTGCTTCTTACAGAAACGAACAAGTTTTGAGATTGTGGGCATCATGACAACACATTCACCGAGCAGAGATCAAAAGTCGTCATCCGACCCACCATGGACAACTGGGCAGGACCTGGTGGCCAGATAAAAACGGTTGATTAAAACACCAGCCGGAAGACTTCTGCAACAAGACAGCTGTACAAGAGTGGGAATTGGCACTTGCTGCATAGATTCCTCTGAAATGCCTAGACATGTTTCTGTCAATTTCCTCATTTATCCATCTCATTTGTGTATGTGTGTGTGTGTGGCTTACAGTCTCCACAGAGAAGTGATTTAGTATATGGTAAAGAAAGTAATACATGCATATTGGTGATGATGATATGATACTAAACGACTCGAGAAACGTGCAGACGGATGCATAATAAAAAAGATAAATGAATTGGCGGACCAGTTATAAAGCCTACAATTGGGTAATATAGCAGGTGTAGGCATCTTAACAGTAATATAAACTACAGACAAACAAATGGATAATATCCCAGAAGTGTATGTATCAGAGGTGTAAAATATTAATCACAGAGGGCAAGTATCGGGGGAATTAGACTCAGTTATACTTCATAGTCTAAACACACAAAGAACAGCATTGCATAGATATAGTCAGTAGTACTGATGAAAAAAAAACTTTGAACTTACGATAAGACATTGACACAAAATATACAAAGAGTAGTAGAAAATATAGACCTTTGGTAGGACAGTGCACAAAAATATGCACAGAAACAGTATCAATTGAAGGAGAGGGTGGAAGACGAATCATGTCATGCCCTAAAGTTCAAATATATTACTACGTTTTTGTACAAATTGAAATGAATTGTGTTTACAGTTGTCAGAATATAGAAACTGTCAACTGAACGGTAAGATCTATGTAGGTGAGAAATTCCGTACACCTCGTGCATGTATTGCTGAACACGTGGCCGACATCGGCTATTACCGACCAGAACCAGTCGCTTTTCAAACACAGCAGTGAACATGTAAACTATCCCGGCGCTTTGGCAATACAGTGTGACAACTCTGAACACACAATGCATCTAATTGCCAGTCAGGGGACCGTCTGTCCACTGACATCAACATCCATAAACAGCATATATCTATCCACCCCGTGCTGCACTGGCCCGCAATATTTTCCATGGAGACATCACGCTCCTCATTATGTACTTCATGTATGTATTACAGCTGTTATTTTCTTCACTGCCCTTTCTTTTACTATACATTTTCTTTATCAACTTGTTATTTTCCAAGTTATCAGTTCCTTCCGGCTTTTCTGACTTTTTTTTTTTTTTTTTTTAACAATTAAACTATTCCTTCTATTACAGCTTTTTCCTGTGTTTAAAAAGCAGTTTAAAAGTTTCCACTTGCTGATCAGTTTCAATCCCCCCTCCTCTCTGTCTCTGTCTGTCTTTCTCTCTCTGTCTCTGTCTCTCTCTCTCTCTCTCTCTCTCTCTCTCTCTCTAATATGTCAAAAAATTCGATCTACTACACCCTAATCAATCCGGATTTAGAGAGAATCATTCTTGTCAAACAGACTCTTACCAAGATAGTTGATCGATGGCTTTCAAACATAAACAACAAACACTGTTCCGAGTAGTACTCTTTGTGGATTTTGCTAAAGCTTTCAATGTCATTAATCATGAACTTTTGCTCAGAAAGTTAACTATTTATCGACTAACTTCAAACACTCTAAAACTCATTTCATCCTTCCTTTCCAACAGGCAACAATTAGTTTTTATTAAATGATTGTTATTCTACTTTGATTCCAATTAACTTTGGTGTGCCACAAGGCTCAGTGCTTGGTCCACTGCTCTTCTTATTCTATATTAATGATTTAACATTAACCTTGAACTTCTCATTGTGAAATGTTTGCCGATGATACCACTATTGACACTAATAACTCTAATGCTCAGCAAGTCTACCTTGATATTCAGAAAAATATCAACCTTCTCGTTAAATGGACACAACTCGATCACATGTCTCTGCATCCTCAAAAAACGAAATTCATGTTGATTACAACAAGGCAAAAACGTCAAAATGTAACCGAAAACTTGCCAATCCTTTATATTGGTAACGAAAAAATCAAAGAGGTTTCAAATCACAGAGTCTTAGGAATAGCGATCGACAACCACCCATCTTGGTCGGAACATTTAGAACTTCTTTTTTAAAAATCTTGCCATAAAACTGTATCAGCTCAGGAAAATAAATAACTTTTTAGATTATCACACCAAAAATTATTATTTTTCAATCTTATATTCAACCAAATATTGACTATGCCTCGACACTCTGGGATTTAGCTAGCAATAAGTTGCTTAAACCATGACTAGTATGTACAAGAGAGCTGTCAAAATAACAATTGATGATCCCTTGCTAGGGCACCCTGATTATGAACGAGCAGGTATCCTTCCATTCAAGACCAAACTATTGTACAATAAAGCACTCTTTGTGCATAAAATACTACACGGTAGTGCTCCTTCCTATTTAGTGAATATATTTACTTCTAATGATCATCGTCATTCGCATAAAATAAATCTCCCTTTCCCATCAATTAATTTATGCAAATCAAGCCTTGCTTATTCTGGGGGCTGGCTGTGGAATAATATGCCAGAAAAATTAAAAAACGAACCAAACACTAGTAAGTTTAAATCCAATCTTTTTATGTACTTGATGTATCTGTCTGATCTTACACCACTTTACCCAAAGATGTACAATAACTGTTCTGTGTAAATGTTTCATTTTCCTTATCAGTTCTTCCTTTTCTTCCATCCCCCCTCCTCTCATTCTTAATTGTCCCCCATCCCACTCACCCCCACAGTCTCCCACACCTTCTGTCGGTGTTCCCTCTGTACATAGATTTTGTGTTCTGTATTTTATATTTCATATTTAAGAGTGATTTTCCATTATTTTATATCATCAATATTTTTTTTTTTCTTTCCTTTCCTAAATTTCTTTTTGCCCCAGAGGGCTGGATGTAAAAAAAAGCAGTGATGCTTATTCCATTACCCTCTGAAAATAAAAATTTGTTCGTTCGTTCTCTCTTCTCTCTCTCTCTCTCTCAGAAACAATTTTTTTACAACCGGAAATTTTAGGTTGCATTTATTGATTTCGAAAAAGCATTTGACACGATTAATTGGAATCTTCTATGGCCAGTTCTCTTTAAAAAATGGCATAAAAGGTAAATTATTTGAATGTACTAAGAGCATGTACAATGATGTTAAAGCTAGGGTTTGATGTGGTTCTCTGACAACAGATTACATTGCCTGCACATCTGGTTTAGGACAGGGATATGCGTGCAGTCATGTTCTGTTTTCTCTTTTCATTAATGAATTGATGGTTGAAGTAATCAACCATGGAAGACATGGTGCTCAATTTTTGCTAGATGCATTTGATTTGTTTATTCTATTGTTGGCTGACATGTTGTTTTGATGCCTGAAACAGTTACAGATTTGCAGATTCAATTACGTAGTTAACAGCATGTTACAACATCTCTTCAGCTTAAAGTTAATATGATTAAGAGCAATATTATAGTATTCGGAAGGATGGCTATTTGAGTGTGAGAGAAAGATAGCTATATAATGGTGTGACGTTGCTTGTGGTAAATGTGTATAAATATTTGGGAATATTCTTCTCCACGCGCTAGAGTTTTACCGCTGCATGCAACAACCTTGCAAGCAGAGCTAAAAATGTGTTGATTTATCTCTTCTGAAAAGGTTGTGTGTGATAAATAACAATTCTTTTGATTTGTTCATGAAATTATTTGATTCTCAAATACAGCCAGTTGTGCAGTATGGCTCTGAATTGTGGGGACTAGATAATGCTGTTAGTCACTGTGAATCAGTCCATTTATTTGCTTGATAGAAGAAAATTTTAGGGGTGGACAGGCAAACACCGAATGATCTTATTTATGGTGAAACGAATCGTTATCCATTACATATAAATTCTGCTGTTCATGCAAACCTGGTCCGATCATATCCAAATTAGTGATAGATTCACCTTGTATAGAACTTTTTGCAGTGATCACAGTTTAAAACCATACTTACATTTTGATATTGATAAGCATCTGAAATATATTGCCACTAGAGTTAGGCTGGGGATTTCTGTGAAGGGCAGTACATCGATGTCGATATAAAATGTTTATGTCTAATGACTTCAGTTGTCATTACGCACTGAGAGCCAAGAAAATGAGGTGCATTTTGTTCTCTGTTGCCCAGCAGTCAGACATATACGTGAAAACATTAATTAAGCCCAGATATTATAGACATCCTTCGCCGTTTAAATTGAGTCTGTTGATGTCATCGACTATACCCGAAGACGTACGTAACCTTTCTTTGTTTCTGTATAAAGGATTTAAACTAAGAGGTGTTGTGACTGACTGAAATGCACATGCTTACAATTAACATCATCACTAGTTTTAATCTGAATCTGTTGTATATCCTCATCCAGTTAAATGTTCACATTCCCCTTCATGACAGGCTGAGGCCTAATAAATCATCTTGAGTCTTCTCTCTCTCTCTCTCTCTCTCACTGTGTCTCTCTCTCTCTCTTAGCTGATTGTTGTCTCACTGCATTTCCTACGGTTTGCTACTGGTTTACATACATTTGAAACCATATCAAGAACTAATTGTTTACGCCGCCCCCTTCACAGGAGCTATGGGTCTCTCTCTCTCTGTCTCTCTCTCTCTCTCTCTCAAGAAAGATGTGTGCATGTGCTTGCTAATCAGAAAATAGCTTTCACATGTATATCCTTACCACAATAAAGATTGTTCTCTATAGAACAACTGACAACACGTCAGTCTTATGTTGATGTGTCAAGGTCTTTGTGTATACAAATGTCAGTCTCTGCATGTCTGTATGTGTGCGTATGTGTGTCCATGTATGTGTGTGTGTCTATGTGTGTGTGTGTGTGTGCGTGCGCACATATGCATGAAGACATCTCTTTCAAGGCCCCCTGCTGCTACTCCCTCCCTTCACAAATGGACACACCAACCAAAATATTCACACACTCACGCACACGCATGTGCATACACACACGCACATACACATATACAGAACACACACAAAGACGGACACACACATATGCACATACACACGGGCGCACACATAGACACAGACACACATACGCGCACACAATCAGACTCGCGCTTGGGCAACTTCGACAACTTGGACAAAGCAAATTTCCCCTTTTAATTAACAACTTAAATACATGAGTTACATGAAAAGTATGCCCACTTTTTGTTTTCACAACACTATACAGACATATCTCAGAATGAAATACATTAACAAGCCTCACATCCACTTTGTTTTCACAAAACCATACAGACATATTTCAGAATGAAACGCATTAACAAACCTCGCATCCACTTGTTTTTACAAAGCTATATAGACAGATTTCAGAATGGAATACATAACAAGCCTCATATCCACTTTGTTTTCATAAAACTATACAGACATTTCAGAACAAGCCCACAGTGGTACACAAAATATTCAATCTGTATTAGCAAAGTGTCCTGGTCCTCGCAGACCTATAACATTTTCTTTTCCAGTTTTCAGTTTCTGCGACCTCTTAACAACTTGCACTGCAAGCCACAAACTCTGTGTTTGCCCCCCTCAAAAACAAAAAAAAAAAAAAAAAACAAAACAAACTAAAACTACGCCCAACTATATCTGGGGCGAAAAGTTCTGCAAAAAAAACCCAAACAAACATGTTAATGATCATAATTCTTTATATAAAGAATATTCCTATTTGTCATTTTCCCCCATTTCATTTCCTTCATGTAAACGGTCAAGGGCAGAGGGGGGAGAGCCATCCTATCTATCCCCAAGACCGTGTTGACATTTGACTTTTGTTTATTTCAGTTCATCAGTCTGTCAAACCAAACCAACCTGGAAAATTACCAAGAAAATCATGTTAGAAAATTGTCCAACAAAATGAGATATTTCCAAAAAATGAATGAAGAAAAAATATACATTTGTAAGTATGAGTACACAATTTGCATAATAACAGTACAGCACCTGAAAAGAAGTAGTGGATTTATTTATGTTCAATACACAGAAATTCCTCTGCAAATAAGCACATCAAGAAGAAAATTGTGACACAGACCACTCAAAAAGTCTCAGGCCATGTTATGCTACAAACATCCACAAGACTATATGGCAGTCTGATGAAAAATCTCTTGAGCACACAACCATGGGTGAATCTGCAAAAAAAATCAACTTGACATAACAATGGAAGAAAAGTAATTATATCAACAGGACATGGACAAGATTACTCAGCATAACAATGGAAGAAAAGCAAAAATAAATAAACATTAAAATACTGTGAACATACTGGCATCTGTTCTGTTACAGTAAAGGTTGTACTGCATGCTAGCAGCACTGATCCTTGTGACTATTAAGTCAACAGAGCAGGAAAACAGCAATTATATCAACAGGACATGGACTAGATTATTTTCTCAGCAGATTCACTTGCTCTCTCATAATATCAAAACATTTTCATTTATTCATAATAATGCATACACATCATCAATCAATCAATGGGTCTGACAAAAAAAAAAAAATCATCTTCATTCAATACCATTGATTGCATACACATGGGCTTGTGGTAACAATGACCGTTGTGACCACCAGCTTTACAAAAAAAAAATCCATGGTACCAAAGGTACAATGAATCGCACAGAGGCGTGTTGAAAAATGTCAAAACAAAACAAAAAAGTTACAACAGAATATCAACATGGGAAAAACATTATCTACTACCTCAGGACAGGGTGTTGAGGCACACACCCATTCATCTGTCCCGGCAACATCTCTGGTGTGGAACAGGCATCCTCTGAAAAGGGCAACATGTGTGTCACTAAAATTTTAATCATAGCACCAAGACTTGCATGATCTTTAAAAAAAAAAAAATAATAAATAATAAATGCCTGGCATCAACATAGCCAGCAAGAATACAGTAAAGGGAAGAAACTCATACGTTTCAATGGTTTACTCTTCAAAAAGGAGTTACTTCCCTTTACCACCCATCTTCGTAATTCTAGGCCCTAGTACAGCCAAGAAATGGAACACAATTCAAAAAGTTTCAGAGACATTTAAATGGACATTAAAAAGATCAGCACAGATTTTCAGGAATTGCTTTTCAACAGCAGTGTAACTACAAGGAATGAGAATAAACTGAATAATTAATTCCAGTTCTCCATCACAGCAGGTACTGATTCCATAGAAAAAAAAATAACATGCACAGAGAGATGAGAGAGGATGATAATCTTATTTCCAAGGGTAAACAGATAAGCAAACACATGCTTTTTTTTCATCCGGCCCTTGCCCCCCCTAAGGGACTAGATGACTAGCGACTACTAAGAGCGACTAAGATTACAAAAATTATAAACACACACACATATCTCACAAGGAAGATGAGTTGTCAAGAGAGAGAGCTCTTGAAAGAAAAATACAACCAGTTCTCCTAAGTGAAAACTCTTACTCTTGTAAACATCTCATGGCTCTTAACATTTTCTTCAATTAAAACACTTAAACAAGTCAACAACAAGAAAAGTATTTATTCTATAACAACCAGATTCCCAATGAATCTGCAACAGTAAACTTGTTATGACATACCTCAAAAGCTAATCATCTTTGCCTTGGTTCTGTGAGCTAACCAGCATGAAAAAGGTTTTCCTTTCTCATATGAGCTGGCAAGGGCTCAACTAGCTGTGACACAAGCAGTGGGGAAGAGATGGCATTTGGCGGGAGGCTGATATTATTGCCTCTGTTGTTACACCAACAGCTAATACGCAGCAGAATATAGGCCCTGAGCTTCAGTAGATAACAGTATTAATAATGCTTTGTCATTACAATTAACAGATATCCATAACTGTCTGGTAGTTTGTGCACATTCCTAGACAGAGATTATGCCAAGTAGA
>JADBJO010036881.1:0-10384 GCA_016801955.1 Conus betulinus | reverse complement strand
TGTGTGTGTGAGACTTTGTGTGGTGTGTGTGTGTGTGTGTGTGTGTGTGTGTGTGTGTGTGTGGGTGGTGTGTGTGTGTGTGGGAGTGTGTTTGAGTGCGTGTAGTGCATGCGCGTACGTGCGTGCGTTCGAGTGAGCGTGGGTTGAGACGTCCGTGCGCGCGCGCTATCATAGGCACTGCTGTGAAAATGTACATTGTCCGTATAGTCAACACATCATATCGTATCCTATCATAGACTCTGCTGTGAAAGTATATGTTGTCAATAACATGGCGTATGGTTTCCTATCGCAGGCTCTGGTGTGAAAGTGCATATAGTCGATATAGTCTACAGATCATACAATATCTTACGACAGGCTTTGCAGTGACAGGGTGTTTTTTGTCCATACAGTGGATAGATCGTATCGAATCCTATCATCATACGCTCTGCTGTGAAAGTGTGCATGTCCATGTAGTCTACAGATCTATTCGTAGAATATTCGTATAATATCATAGGCTCTTCAGTGGAAATGTATTATTGTCTATATAGTCGACAGATCATATGGTGTCCTATCATAGGTTCTGCTGTGAAAGTGTATACTGTCCATATAGTCGACAGATGATATCATAAACTCTGCTATAAAAGTGTATACATTATTGTGCATATAGTCTAGAGTTTGTATTGTATCCTATCACAGGTTCTACTATCAAGTAAGTGTGTCCATACAGTCTACAGATCATATTACACCCTCTCACAGACAGATCATAGGGCATCCTAACATAGGCTCTGCTGTGAAAGTTATATAGTGTGCTTATAATCTACAGATCATATATCTTACTGTAGGCTCTGGTGTGAAAGTTTATATTGTGCTATAATCTACAGATCATATCATATCTTACTATAGGCTCTGGTGTGAAAGTGTATATTGTCCATATAGTTTACAGATCACATGGTATCTGATCGTAGGCTGTGCAGTGAAAAGCTTATATTGTCCATAAAGTCTACGGAACATATCATTCATATTCTAGCTTCTACTGTGAAAGTTCATATTTTCCTTATGTTGTGTCCGTCGAGACGACGAAGACCATCTAGTCATCCTGGGATCAGGGGTGAGTGCGTAGATGACTGGTCAGGCCGATCTGCGCCCGGAAAGACCTATCACAGTACGGACAGGGGATGGTGGCAGCAATTGGAGATCTGTTGACACTGGTCTTCCTGATCGTCATGCGCTGCTCAACTGCAGCAATTCTGTTGCTTTCACAGGTCTGAATAGGCTCTGATGTGAAAATGCATATTTTCCATATAGTCTGAACACGAAGTGTCCCAATCTCTGTTCCAGAGTTCCACTCAGTTTCCTCCGTTCACCTAAGGAAAAAAAAGAAAGAAAGAAAGAAACAAACAAAGAGTTTTTTCCTCCATCAACGTCTGTGCCCAACCATCATGCTCGACAGGGTAAATCTATTGTTTTAAGGGGTTAGAAAACCTGGAACGGTCAGAGTGCAGGTATAAGGAGGCTGGGGGAGATACGGGGAAAGGATTCACAGCATTCTAAATGATATTCTCCACCAAATGTCTGAGTAAGTAACATATTCATGCAGGAAGCGCGCGCGCGCGCGCACGCACACACACACACACACACACACACACACACACACACACACACACACACACACACACACACACACACGCCCACACACACACATACACACGCGCGCGCGCGCGCGCGCGCACACACAATCAATTTCAATTCAATTCAATTCACATTTAATCCTTTGACCCCTGTTGTGGCATGGAGGATACAAATGTAACAAAGAGAAATACGAAACTCCCTCAGAACAGTTTGTGAACATAGTTGCGAAATGCTGAATTCTGGTGAACTGTAATGATCTCAGTAAACAATCTTCCCATTTTTTTTACAAACTTACTAATATTCAAACAAATGCGTCTTCCTTTTCGAAATAAATTACAAAAATTGAAAAACAGACTTTGGATTTAGATATTTTTTTTTAGGGATGAATTTTTCACGAAGTTCATTATATTTTGGACATTCCATGACGCAATGAAATTCATCTCAAATTTCACCCATTTCACAGTTACGACAAATACGCAATTATCTTGGAACATTGTGGTGTCTTCCAATTTCAGTTTGCAATTTATGGTTACTACATCTAAATTTAAATAAAGATATAACATAAATATCTGGTAAGGTAAAAATATAATGTTCTTTTCCAAAGACAGTCTTTACACTGTTATAGAATACACACTTGTTGCTGTTTTCAAGAGAACTGCGCCAGCCACGAGCATAATTATTTGCAACTCCTTTTTTAACACACTTACATAAGTTACTTTTGTTTGTGAATGAATGAGATTCCCAAACACAATCAAAACCGGTTTCAATAAAAATGCTTTTAACAAACTAAGCCATGGTGAAACGAACATTCCTTTTGTATATGGTTCATGTAAGATATTGTATACTTTGTTTGAATACTTCTTAGAATCAAGAACAACTGAGTTAGCCCAGAACCACACACACACACACACACACACACACACACACACACACACACACACACACACATTTAGTGTAGAAAACGTCAATGCACTTGAAATAAAACACTGCAGTACGTGTTTTTGAAAACGAAATCAGTCGGTCTGACACAATTGGACTAGTGTTTTTCTTCTTTTCTTTTTTTTTTCTTTTTTTGGCTCAGGCGAAATCACCAAACCAGCAGTGACGAAGTTTTCTCATTTGGATCAGTTTGTTCAAGGAAGGTACAGAACTCTATTTTTGGTGAAACGTTCGGGGAAGTAGACTTCTTCTGACAGCTGTCATGAAATAACAATACGTAGAAACGTTCAACATTGATTTGTAAAGAAAGGTCTTTTTATAGAGGCATTTTCGCATTCTGATGAATCCTCTGTAACTTAACGATTTCCTGATTAGTCCTTTGCTCACGGATTGAGTGGTACCTAACACATTCGCATTGATGTTGCGACGAAAAACGATTATTTGCGGAGCCGATCAGCAGACCATAACTGATATTATAAGTTGTGTTGTTTTTGTAAGAAGGGGATACGTTAAATTGACACAACCTTGCTGTACGTTCCCCTTGTGTACATCGTTATGAAGGATTATGAAAATGAAGGCTACTGCACGTAAAGTCTTATTTCTGTGTTGCATTTTTTTTATGTCATCTTGGGTGTTCCTTGTCAGTCAGCATTTGCTAATGAAATGTTGTCAGTCTTTTTGATCAGATGTCGTACACTTCTTCCGATTGTTTAGGGATGTATCCAGTCCCAGAGGAAACTGATGATTCACCATTGTCTAAACTGCAGCTTTGTTTGCTTTTATTCCCCGAAGTTGGAGTATGGCTGCCTTAATGGCGGGATACAAAACGGTCATACACACAAACTTCCACTCCCTTGTTGGGTAGATGGGATTAATCCTTGCCTTTTTATAGAGGGGCTATCAACAGGAGTATCATCCTGTGTATGTGGAAGAAGAAGTTTGCTTTTAAATGTACACTGATGGTTCACCATACTTATACACAGTGTTTTGAAAAAAAAGTGTTTAAGTTCGTCAGCATTTTACCAGTTTCATGTGCTCTCAGAAGAATGCTTGTAATCCTCCCCTCTGGACAATCAGAATGGGGAAAACCAAATGGTCGACCTTCAGAGAACTGGTTTACAACACTGCTACAGAGATCCTGGAATGAGCAGCCAGGAAACACAAGGACTAGTTTGATGAGAACTGTGATGACACCCATCACCTACTGGATGAGAAACATCTTCCGCACAAAGCTTACCTCAGTGACACCAAGTCACCTCCCAAAAGATGCACCCAACAACGCACGCCGAACACTTTAAGAGAAACAACAAAAGATGCAAGACACATGGCTGAGCAACAAAGCTGACGAGATACACGGATGTGCTGACAGGCATGATATGAAGAACTGTTATGTTGCTTTGAAAGAAATTTTTATCTACATCATCAGGATCATCCCAACTGCTCAGTGTTGATGGAAACATATGCGACTACTGACAAGGAAAAGATCTTTGAATGCTAGGCAGAACACTTTAACGGCGTACTGAACCACCCATCATCTGTCAATTATAATAAAGCCATCGACCGGCTCCCTCGAGTGCCCACCAATAAAAGAATGCATGAACCACCAACCCTCTTCCAGACACAGACAGTGATATGTTTTCTGTCCAATGGCAAAGCTCCAGACTCAAACTCCATTCCCGCTGAGGTCTACAAAGGTGACACTGCTATGACTGAACAGCTTCCTCAGTTATTTCTTCTAACATGGCAACAGGAGACAGTCCCTCAGGAGTTCAAAGATGCATCCATAATCTATCTGTTCAAGTGGGAAGGGAACATCATCCAACTTTTGACAAGCACTGAGGCATAACCCTCCTTTCTGTAGCAAGAAGACATTTGCCAAGGTTGTGCTGAACCACCTTATAACACACCTTGAGCAAGAGCTTTTGCTGGAGAGCTAGTGCAGCTTCAGAAAAGACTGAGGAACCATTGGTATGATATTTGTTGCTAGATACTTAGACTAGAGACTTACACCTAGATGTTCCTGCGTCTTGCGACGCATGAGACAGTCAAGGCGTTCCACTGTCCACGGTCCTCAGCCAGTCGGCTTGTGTCAATCTATCCTCTGTCAATGAGACTCTCTCCACTGTCTGTCGCCATCTCATCCTGGGAGGTCCTCTTTTTCTCTGGCCTGCTAGTGTCCATTTAATGGCCCACTGTGCAGGTCTTCATGAGGACAATCTCAAGACATGATCCAGCCAGCGGAGACGCCGTCTACAGATGATGGTTGACACGGGGAGCTGTTTGGACCTCTCTCTGACCTCTTAAGGTTGGTCTCATTTGATGCTCAAGATCTTAAGTAGGCACTTAGTGTCAAAAACGTCGAGTTTCTTCTCCTATGTGGTCTTCCATTGCCAGGTTCACAGCCGTATAACAGCGTTAAATCACATTGGAGTTAAAGAACTCAATTTGATTCCAAGGGAGAATTTCTTGCTGTTCCATATTTTGTTCAGCTGATCAAATGCTGACGCTGCATTCCCATTACAGCACTTCAGTTCATGGTCGAGGTATTTGGCGTTTCTGATGAAGCTGCCTAGATGTGTGAAGTTCTCTACTTCTTCCACTTGTTTTTTGTCGATGAAAACGTCTGTTGTTCTTGGTGCTTACTGGTCAGCATGTTTTTAGTTTTTTTTTTTTGTACTGATAATGAGGCCGACGTTGCCTGCAAAACTTCCTGATATTGTCTACAAGCACAGCAGATCTTGAATTCTGCTTGCAAGAGTGGCAATGTTATCAGCAAAATCCAGATCTAAGAGGGTGTTTCCTTCTCTCCCACTTGATTCTTTTCCCTGGGTTTACATGTTTCAAAACCTATTCAATGGAATGTGCAAAGAGGAGAGGGGAGAGAAAAACAACCTTGTGCTACCCTGGTGACAACTTCAAACCAAGCACTGTAGCCATCTTCTGTCCCGACTCTGCACTTGGAGTTATGTAAATCTGCTCTATGGCTGACACAACTTTATCTTGGATGCCTTAGGAGTTCATGATTTTCACATGATGGTCTGTGGACACTGTCGAATGCTTTGGCAAAGTCATTGAAGCTGATGGCTAGGGATACTTGATGCTCTCCACACTTCTCGATGATCTGTCGTAGAGTGAAGATCTGCTCTGCACAGGATCATTTGGGGCGGAAGCCTTCTTGTTCCCTGAGCTCATTGTCCACTACGTCGCGTAGTTGGTTGAGGATGACCTGGCAGTACACTTTCCCTGGTATTGATGGCAGAGTAACTCCTCTCTGAGAGATTGCCTTTTGTGGGATACAGACGACTTCTCCAGTCTTC
This sequence comes from Conus betulinus, assembly GCA_016801955.1. NCBI lineage: Eukaryota > Metazoa > Mollusca > Gastropoda > Neogastropoda > Conidae > Conus > Conus betulinus. Next base: position 4,520 of record JADBJO010036881.1, on the reverse strand, counting down.
CAGTTCTCTGGAACCCACGCCAGAGTTCCAAACCTGGTCACAGAGACCACATAACCAAGAGACGATGCAGTCACCTCCAGCTTAAAGCTTTTCCATTGTTATTCCATTGAACCCAGGGAATTTGTTGTTCTTTAATGTCTTGATGGCTGTTCTGATCTCCTCTTCAGTTAAGTCATTGGTATTGATTGGGAGCAGGGGGATGGGTCTTCCGCTTCAGCTAGTGTGGGTGGCTCGGGTCTGTTAAGAACTTGTTTTAAGTATTCGGCCCACCTTGCAAGTTTGTCCTCAGCTCTTGACAGAAGTGTGCCATCTTTTGCTTTCACAGGTCCAGAGCCAGTCCTCACAGTACCAATCATCTTCTTTGCAATCTGGTAGACAACTCGCATGTCATTGCGCTTGGCAGCTTCTTTGACATCTTCCACTTGCTTGTCCAGCCTTTTTTTTTCTGGGCATTTCGTTTCATCTGTATGTCCTTCTCTATGTACCCCTGGTTGTACACTGCTTGGTCTGAGGAGCAGTTGTGTCTATTCTGGTGGAACTCTTTCCTCTCTGCTATCGATTTTCATGCATCACTATTTCTTCAGGATTCCAGCAGTGGCTTCTTAAGCCTAGGATTTCCTTTCCAGCTGTTGCCATGGCATCCTTCATCTCCTCCCACCATTCTGTAGATCCTGGCATTGTTTCAGTTAGGACTGAATACCTGTTGCTCAGGGATACTTGGAACCTACTTGTATCATATTTTTTGATTCAGTCTCTTTCTTCTGTTTTCTCTTCAGCTTGATCTGCCGCTTTGCCATAATCAAATAATGGTCACTGCACACGTCTGCTCCATGGTACATGCATTCATCTTGCAGACATGGGGTTCTCCACCTTGGCCCAATCGCGATGTGATCTATCTGAGTCTGAGTCCTGTGATCATTTGAAATCCATATGATTTTGTAAATATCCTTGTGCTGGAATAGTGACGACCCAATTTTCATGTTGTTCATTGTGCAGATCTGCAGAAAGCCATCACCATTATCAGTTCTCTTGCCGTACCGATGTGAATCAGGACCCCGATCTGTGCATTCAAGTCGCGCATGATCACGAAGATATCATGGCGTGATGCTTTTCCATCCAAGTCTTGCAGCTGCTGATTGAAGGTGTCTTTGTCTGTATCATCGTGGTCATTGGTTGGGGCGTAGCACTGGATGATGGTGACCGTGGCGTGTGACGTGATGAATCGTGCTGTCAAAAGGCGTTCGTTCACTGGTGTCCTTTCTCCAGTGCATCGCCTGCTTGCCTGTTAATTATAAGAGCTGTGTCGTCATGGCGGATGTTGTCTGACGACCTGAATACAGGATGATCATGTCTTCAGATACAAGTTTCCCTGACTCTGTCCAACGAGCTTCGCTAAGATCTAAGATGTTGACTCTGTAGGCCTTCATTTCTTTGATGGCTTGTGCCAACTTTGATAACTGCAACTTTGCTAGACGGCTCCAAGAAAAAATGTCAGGAACAAAATTCCGACCTTTTTTTTTTTTACATCTTTCTCGACCTGACCAAGGCCTTCAATTTTGTTAATAGAGAGGGCCTGTAGAGAATCATGGCCAAATGTGGATGCCCACCAAATGTATTTCTATGGTGTGGCAATTTCATGATGGAATGCAGGCCCGAATCCATGAAAGCAGAGATACACTCACCCTTGTTTCTGTTACAAATGGTGTAAAACAAGGCTGTGTTTTGGCACCCACTCTGTTCGGCATCGTGTTCTGTGCAATGCTGACTGACGTCTTCAGGGAAGGAGACATCAATATCAGATTCAGAACAGATGGAAATCTGTTTAACCTCAAAAGGCTTCAGGCAAAATCTAGGGCTATGTCAGACGTCATCAGGGACTTCTGTTTGCCCATGACTGCGCTCTCAGTACTGGCTCAGAAACTCCCGCATCCGTAGTTTTCCATAGCATGCGCCAACTTCGGTCTCACCATAAATACAAAGAAGACAGAAGTTCCGCATCGACGTGTGCCAGGCAGACCCTACAATGAGCCTACCATCACAGTCAATGGTGTGAGAGTCGCTGCGTTGAGTAAATTCACATACCTCGGCAGCACACCTCCCCGAACGTCACCATCGACAATGAAGTGAGCATCAGAATTGTGAAAGCATGTGCAATCTCTGGCACACTATACACCAATGTTGGAATAGTAGAGCCATTAGTCTAGAGACCAAGCTGAAGGTGTACAGAGCAGTTGTTCTCCCCACACTCCTCTACATATCTGAAATGTGGACAGTGTACCAATTGCATGGCAGACAGCTGAATCATCTCCACACAACTGCCTTAGATGATTGTTCAGCATATAGCAGCAGTACAAAATCCAGCATGTACATGACTAAGCAGATCTGCCAAGCATCCAAATGATCCTGGTGCTGTTTCAGCTTTGATGGGCAGGTCATATAGCTGGCACACCAGACCACTGGCTACCCAAGATACTCTTCTACATGGAGCTGCAGCAAAGAAAAGCATTTCTATGGAGATCACAAGAAACGCTTCAAAGACACTCTCAAACATACTTGAAAGTTGCAAAACATCAGTCGTGACACATGGGAACAAACTGTCATAGATCAGGCTAAATGGCACAGCTCTATCCACGAAGGTGCCAATTAATGTGAAGAAAGGAGGACAGGTGCAGCTCAAACGAAAGGGACAGGCAAGGAAAAACCCACGCCAGCAATCAACAACAGGTTTCTCACATTTCCTGTCCAAGCTGTCACTGCATATTCCGTGCACCCTTTGCCCTGACCAGCCACCTGCGTATCCACAAATCATCTCACGCTCCTCAAGCCCCAAGGTGGAGTGGTTCTCGTTGGTTCGATGGACGAACAACACCGGTAATAAATGCTATCTGGACTTGAAATATAAAATTTCAGTTCACAAAATCGAAAGTTATAAAAGCAACTTGAACTTCCATTCCAATGGTTGCTTAGTTGTTGGCTTGTGCACGGTTTTGCATTAATATATTGTTATATAACAATTATTGGTATATTACAGATCAGATGAAGACAGCCACCATAAAGCCCAGAACTGCTGCTGATCCAGTGAACATCAGTAGCATCTGTCCAGGTGTGGACTATCTCATCAATCAGAACTACACACAGCACATGTTCGTGCAGGTCAATGTGTCAGACTGTGAGAACAATCTACCACAGTACACAGCACACCAGGGAGTGGTGTATGGGGTGTGTGGAGACTCCACCTCTTTCTGTAAAATGGCTGTGCATAGCATGCTTGTGGCTCTACGTGTTCATATCATACGTTTAGAATATGTATGTGATTCCGGTCAGTGGGAAACACGTGCAGACTGCAGCTTGCAGAATTGTGGATTTTGCGTTTCCTGTGACTGCCATTCTATTGAAGAAATGGTTTTTGACATTGACAGATACAAATATTTGCATTTGTTTAGCAGGAACAACCCTATGCTCAACATGAATATCACATCCATAGACGCATCTGATTTCATCGTGATATATATTATGGAATACGCTGGGTTTGTTGTGATCCCACAACTTTTGCCCCCACAAAGTCAAATCATACAACATACACTGAAAGTAGCGACTAATTGTGCTGTGGTAGTTAGTCCTCGACAGTCATATGCTTTGTCTAGAAGGTCAAACTGTGAAGACACTGAGATCGTTTACAGATACGCAAACACAACCAATCTACAGACTACTCGAATAGATTTAGCATTTAAGATCGTTTCTCTTTCCTTTGTGTCATACTTTAAAATCGTTTATCGCCGTAGTCATTGTGGAAGTGGTCATCTTAAGTTCTATTTTTTTCTGTTATATCTGAAAATGATGGACCAGAAAAGCTGGCCCAGTGGTTTGTTCAATTGTTCTGTTGGTGATTACACTAAATACCAGGATCATCTGCACTGTATCTGAAGGCAGAGTGTGAAGATGGACGGGATGAAACAGAACACTGCCCATTCAGCAGTCCGGGCTGTCAGGGCTTGGTGGCTTTCACGTAACAAATGCTATGCATGCATAAAAGCAGATATACGAAATTCTATACGTCTATCACAACATGAATGTCAGGCGAGAGGTGGGAAGCTCGCTTCTATAAAAACTGAAAGGGAAAAGAAGAAGTCTTTCATTTCTTTAAACATTTTTCAAGGTTTGATGTGGTTATTGGGTGACATCAGGATGGGTCACTCAGCCTTTTATGTACAGCAAATTAAGTTATGGTTGATACAGTTCTGTGTGAAATCAAATCGCAGATTATCAGTATATTTCCCCTCGTATAGTATTGGCTGGGTTATTTTGCGACTTCGTTTATATCTAGAAATTCTCGACAGCCTTTATGTGTAACCCACAAGTGGTCATTTCATTCATCAATTTTCGTTGTACAACCTATAATGCTTATTCTAGAAAAACAGGGACTTTACAGTCTCGAATAATGGTAGACACGATCAATACTACAGTGTTTATTCCAAGTAAGATTGCTGACTTCATGGTTTGACTGTGATAATGATATCACG
>JADBJO010036880.1:0-10385 GCA_016801955.1 Conus betulinus | reverse complement strand
ATTTTGAGCACCAGGAAAAAAGAAAATAAAGCATAAATGGAGGGGGGGGGGGGCGGATGCATAATGATAGCCCAGTCACCACGAGTAGGGGTGGGGGATGTCATCTAGATAATATATCCAGTCATTACAGGAGAATCATGAGAGAGAGAGAGAGAGAGAGAGAGAGAGAGAGAGAGGAGAGAGAGAGAGAGAGAGAGCATAATGACAAGAGGGGCAACAGATAGTATGAAACACACACACACACACACACACACACACACACACACACACACACACACACACACACACACACACACACACACACACACTCACATAAGACATACTTACTAAAACAGAAGATGTGCATTTCAAATACACAACACTTTCTAATTAGACAGGTTCATACATAAGGTAAAGAGGGGGGGGTGGTGGTGGTGGATTTATGGCGGAGTATGCAAATACTGGCAGATGAGATGGTTGAAATAATGGTGTTTGAAAGGTTGATATGCATTGGTGTTGTTTGGTTGATTCAGGGAGCGAGTTCCATTGACAGGATCCTGAATATGTTAAACTGGATTTGAATAAGTCAATTCTAGGAACAGGGACATGAAGTTTAGGTAGAGTTCTTGAGGAATTTATCGAGAATCTGTGAACTAATGTGGTGGGTGCCTTCCCAGACACACAATCCTGCATTACTATCCCTTTGTTGTATTCTAATCTCAGACTTAAGGGGGAGAACCTGAATCTTTTTATAGTCCGAGTCCAGAAGACTACTGGTTTTTAGGAGGACTAATTTGAGCGCTCGCTTGTGTAGGCTTAGTAATGGTTTGAGGGTGTTAGCGCTAGCACAGTCCCATAGAGTAGATCCATAGTCTATGTGTGATTGAATATGAGACTGAAAAAAGAGCTTGCGTGAATGCAGGTCGAGGAAGCGTTTTGATTTTGGAGAGTTGATAAAACTTTCTGTGAAACTTTTTTGCACAGTGAGTTTATGTGAGCTTGCCAACTAATGTTGTTATCAATTGTTATTCCTAGCACTTTGAGGCATGTTACCTGTTCAACAGGTTCATCTTTCAGATGTACAGGAGGAAACTTAATAGTGAGATTTTGTCTTTTTTTGCCTGTTGTGATAAGCATGGATTTAGTTTTTTGAGGGTGAAGCGACATGTGATTTAGTTCAGTCCATTTTACGAGGTCATTCGCACTTTCTTGTAAAGTTTGTGCAAAGAACAGTAACATCAGAATTTGTTTGTGTGTATTGTTGTATCATCTGCAAAGAGTTCACATGCGGATGTGATATGGAGTGGGTAGATCATTGATGTAAAATTGTGAACAGTAAGGGACCCAGGATAGAGCCTTGTGGGACGCCATAGGAAAGTGTTTGAAATGAAGAGGTAGATGTATTGATTTTCACACATTGTTGCCTATTTGCGAGATATGATTGAAAAAACGTTAAGAGTTTTTGTGGATAAGCCATACAATTTTAATTTTCTAAGAAGAAGGTTATGGTCTATCACATCAAATGCTTTTTTGAAATCGATGAATAGGACACCACAGTATCTGTTGTTGTTAATGCTATTTAGCCAGTCATCAACTAAGTTGATTAGGGCTGTGTGGCATGAATGGTTGTGTCGAAACCCGGACTGTCTTGGATGAAGCAAATGGTATGTATTAAGGTGGTGTAACGTGTGTGTTTGTTCATGTGTTTTTTCCCAAAGGTTTGGAAATAGAGGAAATGATTGAGATTGGTCTGTAGTTTGCAGGGTCTGAGTGTCACCTGCCTTGTGGATAGGAATGACTTTTGCTTTTTTGAAAAACTGTCGGGAAAATGATTTTTTTGTCTATGCATAAATTGAAGACGTATGTTAATGTATCTGTAATTGCTGGAGCTGATAGTTTGAGGATTTTCCCGTCTAGGCCATCCACCCCGCAGGTACCTGACTGTTTTAGGTGCGTTAGGTGGTGATAAACTTCAAAAAACTGTTATTGGTGGAATATAAAGTTCAGACGTGATGTTTTTATCTTGGCAATATTGTTTCAGTTTTTGAAGATCGTTTGATTTGGAAGAATCTGTCGTGACAATTTTATTAGCTATAGTGCAAAAGTGCGTGTTTTAGCTGTTCGACAGAGATGTCTTTAATTACATTTGATTTTGAAGAAGATTTATTGTTTGTAAGCTCGTTAATAGCTCTCCATACTAATTTTGGGTTCTGATTTGATGATATTAGTTCTCGATAATATTTTGTTTTTTTGCGCTTCTGTGAATTTATTGCATTTCTCAGTTTTCTAGATTCCTCTTCATAGCCATGTTGTTTAAGCAGATCTCTAAGGTAACCTGCCTCCTGTAACTCTTTAGTGTACCATGCCGGTCTAGGATCATGCCGTACTCTAATCGTTTTTAGAGGGGCGTGTTTATCATATATTTCTGTAAATGTTTTGATCCAAAATTCAACAGCAAGATCTGGATCAGTTATGTCAAAAACTGAAGAGATTTTTGAGTTAAGCAAGTCATGCAGAAAGTCTTGGTCGTTAAAGTTTGTAAAGCAACGGTAGGTTATTGTCTTGTGTCCCGTTTTGGGAATTTTACTCCTTTTTTTGGACCATGTGACACAAATTGGGTAATGGTCACTACAGTTTAGAACAGGGACGCAGGCTTCTGCTATGTTAGTGTTATCTGAAACATAAAACGTGGTCAATAAGTGTCTTCGAGTTTGGGGTGACTCTCGTTGGAGATTCGATGAGTTGGTGTAGATTAAATAGATTGAATGCTTGCGTCCATTGGTTTTGCACTTTTAGAAGGTCTATGTTAAAGTCTCCAAGTAAAATGGTTTCCTTGGATTCTAGCGAGACTGCATCCATCATCGTAATAAATTTGTCGATCCAGTTTACTCTTTGAGATGGATTCCTGTAGCAGAATCCAACCAAAAAATGGAAGGGTTTTCTTTTCAGCTTAACTTCTATCCAGACACATTCATTCTACACCGTTACTTTCCAAGTGTAGAAGTCGTTTTTGAAGGTAAGGGTTTCACTGATGTAGATAAGGAGACCCGTCTCTTTCGCTTGTGTAGGATCTTTTCGGATTGTGTTATATCCTGGAATTGTTACATCATTGTCGCTAATGTGTGCAGTTAATCTGGGATTCAGAGAGTCCTAAAATATGAAAGGGTTTTACCATGATTCCAAATCAGTGTTGATATATCTGATGATGTCTTCTTTATTGACTGCATGTTGGATATTAAGGTGACATATTCGAAGTCCTTCTTTACATGGCCACGCAGACTGGTTCTTGTTCATTTCTAGTTGTATATTGATGTGATGATTATAGGAGACGACGATTTTGCACGTTAACTATCGTTAAGATTTGTATAGTCAGAGAACACAATAAAAGCACATAAAAGAGAGGGAAAAATGGGGTTGGTTTACACACCGTAACAGCTTTAGGAAACTAGAACGAATGAGATGACAATAAAATCTTCACACTATATGTCCGTACGCTCCTCGGTCAGATGGTCTTCTTATGGAAACACTTTTTTCTGAAATTATACACAAAAAGGAAGTACTTCTAAAGCAAAATTTCACAATCACGACCGTGGGTATTATTCCCCTCACATTTACTAACAATTATGATCATGGATATCAGCATTCATATGTATATTGATAAATGGGATGATGAATCAAGACCACACGATTACTGATAATTTTTATGATGTAACTTTATAGTCTGATACTGGATATTAACACCATACATTTACTGATAGTTTTAATTATGAATATGGACACCACACTCTAAATGCTAATTTTGATAGCAAATATTAAATATAAAACCTGGTAATTTTGATTATGGATATAATTATCAAGCGTACACTGACGGATATTAACACCCATCAATTTTGTATAGTTTTAATGATAGATATTACACCATACATTTACAGATAATTTTGATGATGGATATTGAGACAATATATATCTAGTGATGTTTATAACGATGAATATCAACGCCCATGTGTAAGGCGATAATTCTGATCATTGATATCAACGCATACATTTATCGAAAAGTCTTATTGATATATATATTCGCATCTCCGTGTTTTTCTATTTTTCTTTATATTTTTGTTTATTTGCTTTTTTGTTTCATTTTCTTCATTATTATGATGGATATCTAAAGTATACATTCACCAAGTTTCGTTTCGTTTCCCCAAATTACACACACCCAATGCGCAAATAGAGAGCGCAGTAAAGACAGTTGTGAAGCAAACTGGCCATTATGGCTTGAGTTAGCGCCCTTCCTTGCGGCCTGCCTTGGCGCCCTTGTTGGTGGCCTGAGTTAGCGCCCTTTTTGGTGGTCTGAGTTTGCGCTCTTGGAGGACAGCTGTCGGATGCTGGACACTGACCAGTGTGTGTGTGTGTGTGTGTGTGTGTGTGTGTTTTCCGATTTCCCTCGACCCCCCCCCCCCCCCCCTCATCCCCCATCCCCACCCCCTTTCCAACATCATTTTAAAGAATTCATTTACCGATCGTTTATTCATTTATTGATCTGCTTGATTGTTTGTTTCTTAATTGTTTATCCCTCTAGTGTTGTCAGCACAACAGTGTGGTATGGGTAGTGATAGGGGTTTGGGTATGGGTGGGTGGATGGATGGGTAGTTGACAGAGACAGGGTGACTGGTAACTGCGTACAGACAGGGATGGTTGGGTACGGGTAGTGATGGGGGGTGGTAAGGCATGGTAGTAGTGGGGTGGCTAGGGCATGGGTAGTAGTGATGGGGGGTGGGGTATGGGGTAGTGATGGGGTGGTATGGGTAGTGATGGGGTAGGGTATGGGTAGTGATTTTTTTATGGTGGGTATGGGTAGTGATGGGGGTGGTATGGGTATATAGGGGGGTGGTATGGGTGTGATGGGTAGTGATGGGTAGGGATGGTATGGGTAGTGTATGATGGGGTGGGTATGATGGGGTGTGTATGGGTAGTGATGGGGGTGGTATGGGTAGTGATGGGGGTGGTATGGGTAGTGATGGGGGGGGTGGTATGGGTAGTGATGGGGGTGGTATGGGTAGTGATGATGGGGGTGGTATGGGGGTGGTGCTAGTGATTGGGGGGTGGTATGGGTATGATTGTGATGGGGGTGGTGGGGTGTTAGTTGATGGGGGTGGGTATGGGTAAGTGATGGGGATGGTATGGGTAGTGATGGGGATGGTATGGGTAGTGATGGGTATGGTATGGGTAGTGATGGGGGTGGTATGGGTAGTGATGGGGGGGTATGGGTAGTGATGGGGGGTGGTATGGGTAGTGATGGGGGTGGTATGGGTAGTGATGGGGGGGGTGGTATGGGTAGTGATGGGGGTGGTATGGGTAGTGATGGGGTTGGTATGGGTAGTGATGGGGGTGGTGGGGTAGTGATGGGGGTGGGTATGGGTAGTGATGGGTGATGTATGGGTAGTGATGGGGGGGTATTGGTAGTGATGGGGTGGTATGGGTAGTGATGTGGTGTGGGTAGTGATGGGGGTTAATGGGTATGGGTAGGGGTGGTATGGGTAGTGATAGGGGTGGTATGGGTAGTGATGGGGGGGGTGGGGTGGGTAGTGATAGGGGGGTATGTGTGGTAGTGGGATGGGGGTGGTATGGGTAGTGATGGGGTGGTAGGGGTAGTGATGGGTAGTATGGGTAGTGGGTGGTGGTATGGTTAGTGATGGGGGGGTATGGGTAGTGATGGGGGTGGTATGGGTAGTGATGGGTGGTATGGGTATGGGGTGGTATGGGTAGTGATGGGGAGTGATGGGTGATGGGGGGTATGTGGTATGATGGTGGTATGGGTAGTGATGGGGGTGGTGGGTATATGGGGTGGTATGGGTGATGTGTATGGGTAGTGATGGGGGTGGTGTATGGGTAGTGATGGGGGGTGGTATGGGTAGTGATGGGGGTGGTATGGGTAGTGGGGATGGGGTAGTGGGGGTATGGGTAGTGATGGGGATGGTATGGGTAGTGATGGGGGGGTGGTATGGGTAGTGATGGATGGGGTGGTATGGGTAGGGTATGGGGATGGTATGGGTAGGTGGTATGGTGGTATGGGTAGTGATGGGGATGGGTGGTATGGGTAGTGATGGGGGTGGTATGGGGTAGTGGTATGATGGGGTGGGTATGGGTAGTGATGGGGGGTGGTATGGTGTATGGGAAGGGGGCGGTGGGTAGGATGGGGATGGGGTAGTGATGGGGTGGTGGTATGGGTAGTGATGGGGGTGGTATGGGTAGTGATGGGTGGGGTATGGGTAGTGATGGGGATGGTATGGGTAGTGATGGGGGTGGGTATGGGTAGTTAGTGGGGGGTGGGGTATGGGTAGTGATGTGGATGGTATGGGTAGTGATGGGGGTGGTATGGGTAGTGATAGGGGGTGTGGTATGGGTAGTGATTGGGGGGTGGTATGGGTAGTGATGGGGGTATGGGTATTGATGGTGGGTGGTATGGGTAGTGATGGGGGCGGTATGGGTAGTGATGGGGGTGGGTATGGGTAATGGGGGGGGTGGTTATGGGTAGTTATGGGTGGATGGGGTATGGGTAGTGATGGGGGGGTATGGGTAGTGATGGGGGTATGGGTAGTGATGGGGGTGGGGTAGTGATGGGGATGGGTATGGGTAGTGATGGGGGTATGTGGTATGGGTGGGGTGGTATGGGTAGTGATGGGGGTAGGGTATGGGTAGTGATGGGGGTGGTATGGGTAGTGATGGGGGGGGTATGGGTAGTGATGGGGGTGGTATGGGTAATGATGGGGGGTGGTATGGGTAGTGATGGGGATGGTATGGGTAATGATGGGGGCGGTATGGGTAGTGATGGGGTGGTATGGGTAGTGATGGGGGTGGTATGGGTAGTGATGGGGATGGTATGGGTAGTGATGGGGTGGTATGGGTAGTGATGGGGGTGGTATGGGTAGTGATGGGGGTGGTGGGTATGGGTAGTGATGGGGGGTGTGTATGGGTAGTGATGGGGGGGTATGGGTAGTGATAGGGGGTATGGGTAGTGATGGGATGGGAGGGTATGGGTAGTTATGGGGTGTATGGGTAGTGATGGGGGGGTGGTGGGGTATGGGTAGTGATGGGGGTATGAGTAGTGATGGGGGTGGTATGGGTAGTGATGGGGTGGTGGGGTATGGGTAGTGATGGGTGGGTGGTGGGTATGGGTAGTGATGGGGTGGTGGTATGGGTAGTGATGCGTGGGTAGTGATGGGGGTGGGTATGGGTATATGGTAGTGATGGGGGTGGTATAGTAGTGGTGATGGGGGGTGGTGTGGGGGTATGGGTAGTGATGGGGGTGGTATGGGTAGTGATGGGGATGGTATGGGTAGTGATGGGGAGGGTATGGGTAGTGATATGGGGATGGTATGGGTAGTGATGGGGGGTGGTGCGGTATGGGTAATGATAGGGGTGGTATGGGTAGTGATGGGGGGTGGTATGGGTAGTGATGGGGTGGGTATGGGTAGTGATGGGGCGGTTGGGTAGTGATGGGGTGGTATGGGTAGTGATGGGGGTGGTATGTGTAGTGATGGGGGGCGGTATGGGTAGTGATGGGGGGGGGGTATGGGTAGGTGATGGGGGTATGGGTAGTGATGGGTAGTGGGGTGGTGGGGTAGTGGGGGGGGTATGGTATGGGGGTAGTGATGGGGATGGTATGGGTAGTGATGGGGGCGGTATGGGTAGTGATGGGGTGGGTGGTGGGTATGTGATGGGGGGTGGTATGGTATGATGGGGGGGTGATGGGGTAGTATGGGGGTGGTATGTAATGGGGATGGTATGGGTAGTGATGGGGGTGGGTATGGGTAGTGATGGGGGCGGTATGGGTAGTGATGATGGGGGTGGTATGGGTAGTGATGGGGGTGGTATGGGTAGTGATGGGGGTGGTATGGGTAGTGATGGGGTGGTATGGGTAGTGATGGGGGTGGTATGGGTAGTGATGGGGGCGGTATGGGTAGTGGGGGATTGGGGTAGTGATGGGGGTGGTATGGGTAGTGATGGGGGGGTGGTATGGGTAGTGATGGGTTGGTATGGGGTAGTGATGGGGGGGTATGGTATGGGTATGGGGTGGTATGGGGATGGTATGGGTAGTGATGGGTAGTGGTGGTATGGGTAGTGATGGGGATGGTAGTGGGTGGTATGGTAGTGATGGTGAAAGTATGGGTAGTGGGGCGGTATAGGTAGTGATGGGGATGGGGGGTATGGGTAGGTAGTGATAGGGGTGGTATGGGTAATGATGGGGGGTGTTGGGTATGGGTAGTGATAGGGGTGGTATGGTATAGTGATGGGGATGGTATGGGTAATGATGGGGATGGTATGGGTAGTGATAGGGGGGGGTATAGGTAGTGATGGGGATGGTATGGGTAGTGATGGGGGTGGTATAGGTAGTGATGGGGATGGTATGGGTAGTGATGGGGGGATGGTGGGGTGATGGGTAGGTGATAGGGTATGATAGGGGTGGTATGGGTAATGATGGGGGTGGTGGATATGGGTAGTGATAGGGGGTGGTATGGGTAGTATGATGGGTGATGGTTATGGGTAGTGATGGGGGGTGGTATGGGTAGTGATGGGGCGGTATAGGTAGTGATGGGGATGGTATGGGTAGTGATAGGGGTGGTATGGGTAGTGATGGGGGTGGTGGGGGTATGGGTAGTCATAGGGGGTGGTATGGGTAGTGATGGGGATGGGTATGGGTAGTGATGGGGGTGGTTGTATGGGTAATAATGGAGGTGGTATGGGTAGTGATGGGGATGGTATGTGTAGTGATGGGGATGGTATGGGTAGTGATGGGGGGGGTATGGGGGTAGTGATAGGGGTGGTATGGGTAGTGATGGGGTTGGTGGGTATGGGTAGTGATGGGGGTGGTTGGGGTTATGTGGGGTGTTATGGGTATGTGATGGCGGTGGTATGTGTAGTGAAGGGGGCGGTATGGGTAGTGATGGGGGCGGTATGGGTAGTGATGGGGATGGTATGGGTAGTGATGGGGGCGGGCGGTATGGGTAGTGATGGGGTGGTGGGTGGGTGGGTGTGATGGGGATGGTGGGGTATGTGCAGTGATGGGGGGTGGGGGGGTATGGGTAGTGATGGGGTGGTATGGGTCGTGATGTGGGGTGGTATGGGTAGTGATGGGGGTGGGTATGGGTAGTGCTATGGGGTAGTGATGGGGGGTGGTGGGTATGGGTAGTGATGGGGGACGGTATGGGGTAGTGATTGGGTGGTGGTATGGGTAGTGATGGGGGATGGTGGATATGGATAGTGATGAGGGGATGGTAGGGTAGTGATGGGGGGGGTTATGGGTAGTGATGGGGGGTGGTGGGGTATGGGTAGTGATGGGGTTGGTGGGGTATGGGGGGTTAGTGATGGGGGGGTGGAGTATGGGTAGTGATGGGGGTTGTGGGGTATGGGTAGTGATCGGGGTGGTGGGGTATGGGTATAGTGATGGGGGGGGTCTATGGGTAGTGATGGGGGCGGTATGGGTAGTGATGGGGTGGGGGGTATGGGTATGGGTGGTGATGGGGGTGGTGGGGTATGGGTAGTGATGGGGGTGGTGGGTAGTATAGGTAGGAGATGGGGGTGGTGGGGTGGGGTAGTATGGGGTAGTGATCGTTGGGGTGGGGTATGGGTAGTGAGTGGGGTTGTGGGGTTATGGGTAGTGAGTGGGGTGGTATGGGGTAGTGGGGGGTGGTATGGGTAGTGATGGGGGGGTGGTGGGGTATGGGTAGTGAGGGGGGGTGGGGTAAAGGTGATGGGGTGGGTGGTATAGGTAGTGATGGGGGTGGTGGGGGTATGGGTAGTAGTGGGGGTGGTGGTGGGGTAAAGGTAGTGAGGGGGGAGGTAGTATAGGTAATGGGGGTGGTGGGGTATAGGTAGTGAGGGGGTGGTGGGATATGGGTAGGAGGGGTGGTGGTGGGGTGGGGGTATAGGTAGTGAGGGGGGGGTGGGTAGTGAGGGGGGTGGTGGGGTATGGGTAGTGAGGTGGGGTATAGGTAGTGAGGGGGGTGCTGGTGGTTATGGGTAGTGAGGGGGATGGTGGAGTATAGGTAGTGAGAGGGGGGTGGGGGGTCTAAATGGGTAGTGATGGGGGGGTGGGGTATGGGTAGTGATGGGGGGGGGGGTGGGGTATAGGTAGTGAGGGGGGGGTGGGGGATGGGGTATGGGGTAGTGATTGGGGTGGTGGGGTAGGGTAGTGATGGGGGTGGTGGGAGTATGGGTAGTGATTGTGATTCTGGGGTTATGGGTAGCGAGGGGGTTTTGCGTTATGGGTAGTGATGGTGGTAGTTGAGTATGGGAAGTGATGATGGATGGTTGGGATATGGGTAGCGATTGGATGTGGTTGGGTTAGAGTAGTGATGTGGTAGTTGGATAGGGGTAGTGGTGGGAGTTGGAAGAGTGGTTGGGAACCACAG
>JADBJO010036879.1:0-2500 GCA_016801955.1 Conus betulinus | reverse complement strand
GTGGATTTGGAAGTAAAATCCATAGATGAATCAATTTAGATAAAATCAAAGATTTTAACACAACAGCACTCGTCCAAGAGGAATAATGTTTCTTTTCATATCCATATTTTAAACAAGGCTGTTATTTCTGACAATTTTTCAGCATAATTTATCTTGGATACACCACATTTTATGAAAACATAAAATAATTGTTCAGCATTACATAATTTATCTTTTCACAGTTTTTTTTTACATCTTTTGTGAACCATATTCCCAATATTTTTAAGCTTATCAGGGTTCCATTGTATGTTTAAATGTGTTGCATATATTTTATTTTTGAGCCTTTCTTTACTACCTAGCCATATTGCTTGTGTTTTATCTGCATTTAGGAAAAGTCCTGAAAACTTTCCAAAATTTCTCTATTAATTGGACAGATCTTTCAAAAGATATTCGATCTTCATTATTCATTAATGTGTATCATCAGCAAATGTGTGATATTTTAAGTTCTTTGTTGTTTATTTTAACACCTTTTATATCTTATCTTCTCTAATCATGATTGCTAAGATTTCTACACATAGTATGAATAGATAAGACGAAAGTGGATCTCCCTGTCTACAGCCTCTTTCAATGTGAAACCAATCCGAAGTTTGACCGCTAACTATAACAGTTGATTTTATGTTTTTTATAAAATGTTTGTATCCAATTACATATGCTATTTTCGAAACCATATTCGCTCAAAAATTTTAAATAAAGATTCCCAGTTGAGAGAATCAAAAAGTTTTCTCTCAATCTAAACAGAGTAAAAGTCCGTGTAATTGTCTCACTTCCAGATAGTTAATTAGGTCATAAATAAGTCGTATGTTATCCCCAAGATATCTATTTGCAATGAAACCTGTCTGATCTTCACTTATATAGGCTCGGAAGAACCTTTTTTTTATTCTATTTGCGATGCATGCAGACCCAATTTTATACAGAACATTTAAAATTGAAATAGGTCTCCAGTTTTTTTTTTTATAATCTCTCTCGATTTATCCGGTTTAGGTATGCAGGTGATTATTCCTTCTTTTTGAGTGCTTGACAGTTCCCCATCCTTGACTGGCTGATTTAGAGCACGAACTACAAAAGGACCAAGTTTTTTTTCCAGAAAAAAAAAAAAAAAAAAAAAAAAAATCAGCTCCAAAACCGTCAGAACCAGGACTTTTACCATTTTTTCCATGTTTTTCAAAGCAAAGCTGGCTTCTTCCTGAACTTATTTCTCCATTTAAGGAATCTTGTTCTTCTCTAGATAGTGTTTGACATTCTTGTATTAAGCCTTGTACGTCACGTGTATCTAGGTTTCTTTTGGAATGCAGTCGGTTATATAAAAATGAACCTTCTTTCTTTCTCTTATTTGGCTCATCTATAAGTGTTCCATTGCTGTCCACCAATTTTGTCATACTTTTATTAACATAGGGCCTCTTTTCTAAATTACAAAAGTAGTTTGATATTTTTCCCCTTCAGCAATCCATTTTAGCTCTTGATCTTTATATAACTCCCTGTATTTTCTTCTCTCTAAGTGTCACTGGTTGTTGGGTTGTTGTTTTTCTTTTAACAATTTAAAGTCTTCCTCTGTTTTTTTTTTATTTGTTTCTCTAATACACTGATTTCTTTTAACAAATCGTCTTTTTTTTTAAAGCCTTTTTGCCTCATATTAGCATATGCAATAGTTTTCGATCTTATTGCATGAGCAAAAAGTCAATAAAAAACTTATCTGATACAGTAAGTTCAACATCTTTAAGTGGGATTCGAGAGAGTGTTTTCTACGTCATACTGTTCTATCGAATATTCACAGATGATTTCATTGATTGAATTATGTACTTTGTCTACACATTGTTTGTCTTTTAACGATTCACAATTAAATTTCCAGAATGTGTTATGTTTAATAGTTTTTTCCCCAAATTTCAATTTCAGAACAACCATTGAATGATCTGTTCGATATCCAGGTGTAATATCTGCATCTTCAAATTTCAAAATAAGGTCTTCTGAGATCGTCTGACCAGAGCGAAGTCAGCCATCACCTTTTCTACACTTTTTTTTTTTTGCCTTTGATTGTTTATATGTGCTATCCATTATCAGGGTCTCACATCAGGGATCCGAGGACAAGGTTCCAGTCACCACTAAACAAAA
The DNA here is from genome assembly GCA_016801955.1 of Conus betulinus. NCBI lineage: Eukaryota > Metazoa > Mollusca > Gastropoda > Neogastropoda > Conidae > Conus > Conus betulinus. Next base: position 355 of record JADBJO010036879.1, on the reverse strand, counting down.
ACAATGCATGATTTCATATTTCTGTAGGATTGCCCTTTAAGTTTTCGTAAAATTCAGGATTATCTTTATTAGGTCCGTAAATACTAACCAGCAGAAGCTTCTTTTCGAAGGTTGTCCATGGAGATAATGATATAGTTCCTGTTTTGAATCCTTTTCTGTTTCTCATTGATTTTAAGATTCAAAATATTATTAAATAATATTGCAACTCCCCTTTTGCTTTGACTTAAACGGAAGGAGGAACAAAAATCAATCCCCATTTTTCAGAACGTTACACATCTTTCAAGTTTTTTCATTAGAATTGATATCCTGAGGGGCATGATCAGTGGTGACTTGACTTTTTCCTAAGAAAATGAAA
>JADBJO010036878.1:0-5000 GCA_016801955.1 Conus betulinus | reverse complement strand
TTGTTTTGCTGGTAAAAAATCTTTTCTTTTACTTGCGACCTATTTTGCAAGCTCGGGCGAGCGCGCGTGCATGCAAGAAAACGCACGCACACAGGCACGCTCGCACGCACGCTCGCACGCACGCACGCACGCAAACACGCAAACACAACGCACGCACCACACCACGCACGCACGCGCGCACGCACGCACGCACACACACACACATACACACAGACAGACAGACAGACACACACACACACACACATACACACACAAACGCGCGCAACGCGCGCACGCACGCACGCACGCACACACGCACCACACACAACGCGCACGAACACACACACACACACCACACACACACACACACACACACACACACACACACACACACACACACACACAGAGGACATCCATGGCAGAAAGGCGGACACGGTGGGTCTCTGGAGAACCATACGAATGGATTGCAGTTTGACAGATCCTATTACTCTAAAGGAATTTCTGCGGATTCTGTGAAGAACCAGTTGCCAGAACAGAGAGGAAGCGAATGGTGTGATGGGGGTGTTTTATCTCGTTAATCTCTGCCCCCTTCATCACCTCCTTACCCATCCTCTCCCCCCCCCACTCCCCCCGCGCCCCACGCACTCACCATCCACCACACAAAACCTTTATGGAGTCCTCCGTCTTAAGCGATACAAACGTTGCTTTTTTTTTTTTTTTTAATGAGCGAAAATGAGCGAAAAAAATAAGAAAACCACCCTAAGGCTCAACTATCTCAGCGTTAAATGTCCCTCACTCTCCTCGCTTCTCTCCCCCTCTCTCTCCCGCTCTCTCTCGGGTCTCTCTCTCTCTCTCCGACTCTCTCTCTCTCTCATGTCTCTCTCCTCTGTCGAGAGAGAGAAAGAGAGAGAGACTCATGCATTGAGTCATTGATATTTTAATGTCAATAGCAGCACAGCCATCATGACGTGGGGGGCGTATTCACCCATGAAAAAAGATCTAAGACATGTACAGCGACTACCTTTAATACAACCTTAAAACATTGTGTATGTGTAGGTACAGTTTCACGTCAATTTCAAACCTGCCCATCTTGACTAATACAAAGAATAAACACTATGCATACACAAACACACTCATATGCATACGCATATACACTCTATGTGGAAGGTGCCATGGATAAATACCACTGAGAGAGAGAGAGAGAGAGAGAGAGAGAGAGAGAGGAGAGAGAGAGAGAGAGAGAGAGAGAGGAGAGAGAGAGAGAGAGAGTTGTTAGATGCAGATGTCTCTGCATTACTCTCTTATGTAACGCGTGTAGCTCAGCGTGAAAACGAGCTGAATGTGGGCTAAACATGTTGAAGCGTATTATTGATTCGTTAAGCTCAACATTCCAGCTGAAGATTACAGTCTGATATCCCTGCTGCCTCCACTGAATCCCAGTGGAATCTGCCAAGAAATCGGCGTATTTAATAGCATAGGATTGTGTAACGATGTGTGTGTGTGTGTGTGTGTGTGTGTGTGTGTGTGTGTGTGTGTGTGTGCTGTGTGCGTGCGCGTGCGTGCGTGCGTGCGTGTGTGTGTGTGTGTGTGTGTGTGTGTGTGTGTGTGTGTGTGTGTGTGTGTGTGTGTGTGTTGTGTGTGTGTGTGTGTTGTGTGTGTCCGCGTGTGTGTGTGAAGAAGAAGAAGAATTTGAAGAATTTGAAGAAGAATTTTGAAGAAGAATTTGAAGAATTTGAAGAAGAAGAAGAAGAAAGAATTTGAAGAAGAATTTGAAGAAGAATTTGAAGAAGAATTTGAAGAATTTGAAGAAGAAAGAAGAAGAAGAAGAAGAAGAAGAAGAAGAAGAAAGAAGAAGAAAGAAGAAGAAGAACAAGAACAACAACACAACAACCAACAACAACAATATTCATTTGAAGAATTTGAGGAAGAAGAAGATGATGACCTTTGAAGAAGACGAATTTAAAGAAGAGGGCGAATCTAAGAAGAAGAAGAATGTGAAGAAGAAAAAAGAACTTGAACAAAGCAGAATTTGAAGGCATTTGAAGAAGAAAAGCGTGAAGAAGAATTTCAAGAAGAAGAACTTGAATAAGCATTTGAAGAAGAAGAAACTTGAAGAATATGAAGAATTTGAGGAAGCAGAATTTGAAGGATTTGTAGAAGAATTTGAAGAAGAGGAAGTAGAGAAGAGAAGAATTTGAAGAAGAATTTGGAAGGATTTTGAAGAAGACGAATTTGAAGAGAGAAGAGAAGAAGAATTTGAAGAAGAAGAATTTGAAGAAGAACTAGAAGGAGGATAGGAGAGGGAGGAGGAGGCGAGGAGGAGGAGGAGGAGAGAGGAGGGAGGAAGAGGAAGAGGAGGAGGAGGAGGAGGAGAGAGAGATGAGGGGGGGGAGGAGGAGAAGAAGAAGAAGAAGAGAAGAGAAGAAAAGAAGAAGAAAGAAGGAGGAGGAGGAGAGAGGAGGGAGAAGAAAGAGAAGAAGAAAAGAAGAAGAAGCGCTCGAAGAAAAGAAGAAGAAGAAGAAGAAGAAGAAGAAGAAGAGAAAGAGAGAGAGAAGAGAACAGAACAGAAACAGAAAGAAAAAAAAAGGAACAACAACATAAACCACATCAAAAAAAAAAAAAAATAGCAATAACTATAACGAGAACAACAACAAGAACACCACCGCCAACAACAACATGAACAACAATGATAATGCTTGTGGCGGCGATGACATCAAGAAAAACACCAACCACAAAATCATAAAAAAACAAGCCAAATCATTTTCACTCGGCTTTACAGCGGCCCCCAATATCATACCACTACAACCAATAGCCCAACATGTCTTCCATTCCACGAAGCCTCCCTGTATGAGAAAACGATGGGGAGGACGGTGTGGGTGGTTGGTTGTGGGAGGAGGGAAGGTGGGGAGGGGGGGAGGGAGGGGGTGGCGGTTTCCTGATGACCGGACCTGCCCCCTTCAGTCCTGAACGGGAGAGACAAGACGGTCCTCCAGCTGTCACGTGACAGACGATATCGCTGCTCACGTGCTCTTGTTGGATATGAATAAAGGAGAACTGATCGGGAGGTAATTTGATCACCCACCGTCTTGAGTTTGTTGGCTGTGTATGGACTAGGGTTGAAAGTATGTCAAAAAAGGAGAGAAAAAAAGAAAGAAAAAAGGAAAACGAAAATAGTAGATAAAAATGGAAACAATCCCTTCCCTTTGAGTTGACTGTCTGCATTTATTTCAAGAGTGTGTTTGGTTTTTGCACCATTTTTACACAGCATGATTAATGAAAAAAATTCAGTGCCCCCTTCTTCACAACTCCCCCCCCCCTCTAAAAACAACCCAAACAACGACGACGACAACAACAACACAAATCCGGCTGCATGGCCATCACACCACACAACACACACACCCACACACACACACACACACCACACACACACACACGCACGCACGCACGCACGCACGCACGCACACGCAAGCAAGCACGCACGCACGCACGCACGCACGCACGAACACACACACACACACACACACACACACACACACCACACACACACACACACACACACACAATACACACTCACCACACACTCACACACACACACACACACACACACACACCTCTCTCTCTCTCTCTCTCTCTCTCTCTCTCTCTTTAAATGTGAGTGTGATTGGACAGCCATACTGTTCTTTTTCAGTGTTGTCTCCCATGATCGCAGAAGAGGGACGCGCCAGTAGTCACTCCCACATTCGCCTCTGTCGTGCCTTCAGTCACAAAGTGATTAGAGGTGACAAGAAAGCATTGGCCGAGACAGCAGAATAGAGGAAGAGAGTGAGTCGAGGTGGAACATGTCTTCGCTGTGTCAGTGTAGGTTATATAGGAATACTGAATACATTCCTTTTTTTTCTGACTTACAGAAAGAGGACAAATGTAATATTTCTGTCCCTCTCTGTATCTGTGTCTCTGTCCCTTTCTGTCTGTCTGTCTGTCTGTCTGTCTCTGTCTCTCTCTCTCTCTCTCTCTCTCTCTCTCTCTCTCTCTCTCTCTCTCTCTCTCTCTCGCTCGCGATCGCTCGCTGGCTCTCTGTCTGTCTGTCTCTCTGTCTGTCTCTCTCTGTTTGTGTGTGTGTGTGTGTGTGTGTGTGTGTGTGTGTGTGTGTGTGTGTGAGTGTGTGTGTGAGTGTGTGTGTGTGTGTGTGTGTGTGTGTGTGTGGTGTGTGTGTGTGTCAGTTTGTCTGTCTCTAGCCCTGTCTCTCTGTCTGTCTCTCATTCATTTGAATTCGTAAATTATACTTGAGGAAATAAATCATTATAACATGTAGCAACAGCGGATTAAAGAAGCAAAATGATGAATATAATGATGGTGGCGATGATAATTAGATTAGAAGAAGAAGCCAAGAGAGAAGAAGAAGAAGAAGAAGAAGAAAAAAGTCGAAGAAGAAGAAGAAGAAGAAAGAAGAAGAAGAAGAGAAGAAGAAGAAGAAGAAAAGAAGCAGACGAAGAAGAAGAAGAAGAAGAACATCAACGACACTGACAACAACTACAACTACAACTACAACAGTGATAACAACGATGAATGACAATGCTGACAACAGTAGAACAAAGTCACAACTTTTTAAAACTGAGTTTCTACTCTTTTCAGCTCTTCAGTGGCCTCAGTACCATACCACTAAAGCCAAGTAACCCACGAGCTGAGCCTGAGGCTTGCATTCCACGACCCTCCATGTATGAGAGACGATGAGAAGAACGGGGTAGTGTGTGGGTGAGGTGGGGTGGTGGTGGTTTACTGATGATTGAACTCGCCACCTCCAGTCCCTGAACAGGAAAGATTAGAAGGTCCTCAAAGCTGTCACGTGTAGAGACCACATTGCTGCTCACGTGCCTTCGTGAGAGGAGATAAGGTAATGTGATTGGGCGGAATTGGTTCACACATTGGTCTTCAGGTTTCACGTGACGTTCACACATCAGTTGAAGGAAAGAAAAAAAAGAGGGGGAGGAGGAAGAGACAGACAGAAATAAAAACAATTACTT
>JADBJO010036877.1:0-10386 GCA_016801955.1 Conus betulinus | reverse complement strand
AAACAGGAACGCTAAAATGCAAAACATTTCCGGAAGCACAAAAACTTTTCGCTGCCTTATTTTACAATCATAATATAACCCAATCAGGTTTGTTCACATGAAAGAGAGAGAGGGAGCCGAGGAGAGAGAGAGAGAGGAGAGATTTGAGTGTGAATCAGGGTCTGAATCAGTAAAGTCCCAAAATAACCAATGAAAAACGATGCCGTCCATAAGAGGTATCCTCTCCAGCAACGTTGATAGCTAAACCAATCGTACGTTCCCTCGTCAGATCGTTGGAGGTCAGGATGGAGCTGACCTCCCTGGATGCTGATTCGCTGTGAGGGGATCATGACACGTTTCTCCCGCTGCCCAGGAGGAAAGCGTGGCATGGGGGTGCCCCCTCCCTGACAGGAGAAGTTGCGCTGTGTTCACCCAGCACAAAGGTCTGCTCTTTCTGGAAAACCACTGGGAGAGGGGGGCGCACTGGAACACAATGGTCGGAAATGAAACAAAACTGGATCAAGTTCTGTCTGCTTTGACCAATGACCATTTTTTGGTACTGCATTTTTTTTCTCTTTCATTCTCTCTTTTCTACATCTTTTTTTTCTCTCTTTTTTAAGCTCCTTTCATCTCTCTATCCATCAATCTTGCAATGAACAAAGACTTTGTGGTGATTGAAGAAAACGTCCACTGTTCTTTTTACTTGTACCACAGCTATCAACATTTCCTGTAAAACTAACATTAGAAGGTAATGAACTGAAGCAGAAACTGTCTTTTCCAAAATTGAAACAAACAATAGACAGTGGCAGGTCAGAGGAATAAGAGAGAAACAGTAACACAAGACAGGAAAATGGAGATGAACTGTAGACTGGCCACACATACACATACCACACAAACACACACATACACACACACACACACAAACACACACACACACAGTACCTTGGATTCTCAAGGACACTTTTTCAGCGGTCGTTCCTCCTTCATTCTTTGCTTCACATTCATACAGTCCTCATCTTCTGGCTGGACATCTCTGCACACAGTCAGCAATAGGTTTGCACACACACACACACACACACACACACACACACACACACCATTGCAAACATAAGCAACTGTGCCCTGTTCATCCCAATTAGCCTTATTCACCTATACATAGGATCTGGTTTCTCTACTATGTCAAACAATGTATCTACTCACAAATATAATCTGCACACTGACACCTCATGGGTTATAGCAAATATTGTGTAGCATATAGGCTTGTTCCGTTTGCCACAGTGCCCCTTTGATGAAACTGAAACTGAAAATGCCATCATATACTTAAAGGAAAAAAGTTACAGGGTATCTCATATTGTGTGTGTGTGTGTGTGTGTGTGTGCGCGTGCGTGTGCGTGCGTGCGCATGTGTGGTGTATGTATTCATGTGTGTGTGTGTGTGTGTGCGTGCATTTGCATGTGATGTATGTTTCTCATATAACAGATTTCCAGTTGTATCCTCAGAGTGCATTACAGGCTGGTAGCTGTCACATTCCAGTCAAATGTTTGAACATCACACGTTGTAAGCATTACCCCACACTTTGACTGGAAGCTCCAATCATAAATCTTTGGCAGCAATGCCTTTTTACACATCTACAAAGCTTCTGTGACCAGGAATGAGTTGCACACAGATCTACCAACCCCTAAAACATCATGAAACCAAACCTGACAGGAAACAGTGCAAAATGTGAGCCTTATTACTTCCTCCTCCAGGTATATGTTTTCAACATTTCCTTTGATATATGTTGTTTGTTTTTTTTTGGTCAGTCAGTAGCTGTTGAATAGGTGACCACCAAATCACAGCAGAAGGTTTCTGAGATGACAAGGAAAAGCCAAGTTTCAAAATGGTGGGACTGATGGCGGAGAACGAAGCAAAATTTAGAAAGAGAGAGGGGTAGTTACCGCCAAGGGCACTGACAAACAAATCACAGGAAAGGAAAAGCCAAGGCAAATGACAAAGTAGACGACTATTGCAACCAAAGAAGTGACTGACCGGAATTTGGGGGAATTACCAGCCACAATTTTGTCCTGAGAAGCCAAAGAAAGAGAAACTACTCCCTCTGAGGGGGAAACGAACTAGTACAGGTATGTATGGGAATCCACAATAAGAAATCAAGCCGAAAAAAAATTTCGGAGATCTGAAAGATGCACGTTCCTTCACCAAGGAAAAGGAGAAAACTGAACTACTTCTAATATGGCGTGATGGTGTGAAGTCCCCAAGGGCGACGACTCTTGATGGCCTACCTAGGAGCTGAGTCAAAGTTAGCTCCCTGCTCTTAGGTGGAGGAGGCGGGTTTGAGGGGTCCCTTCACACCACCTTTTTCTTTGTGTGATCATCAACTGTCCTGATGCTGTTTACAAGCTGCCCATCCATTTCAGACAAAAGATGAAAGCTATGCTGAAGCTCTGGTTGTTTCGACCAGTAAAGTACCCAGTACCTACATCAATAATTACTAAGTTACTTATGTTATTTTGTAGATATTTGAAGTTTTTAAATGTTTTTAATGTTGGGGAAAACAACCCATAAAGTAACGTTTTCAAATCTACCACATAACAATGTTGAAATGCAATACTTGTGACGAATATCCCCCCATGGACAGACCAAATCATCTTAATACTATCTAGCCGAGAGCGGCGCGTGCAGCCAAATTCCCTGCTGCCGCGCGCTCGCGCATGGCACTCAGTCACTGCCAACACACATACTTCACCACTTTTTAATTAATTTTTACGGTTAAGCTAGTCAACACTGACAGTGTTGTGTTAGGTGGCCGATCTGCGCCCGGAAAGATCTATCACAGTACGGACAGGGGATGGTGGCAGCAGTGGAGATCTGTTGACACTGGTCTTCCTGATCATCCTGCGCTGTCTCAGCTGCAGCAGTTGTTGTTGTACTGAAGTATGCTAGTCATGTCCTGAAGGTATAGTGTGGGGTGGGGTGTGTAAGTGTGTGTGTGTGTGTGTGTGTGTGTGTGTGTGTGTGTGAAAACTAAAGTATACATCATAATGTGTTGACTGTTGTGGTGGTGTGCTGAAATATGTGTTGTCATGTCCTGAAAGTATAGTGTGGTGTGGTGTTTTTACTAAAATATGTATCGTCATGTATTGAACGGGTGATGTTGTGTTTTCACTAAAACATGCATCGCTACGTGTTGAAGGTAGACTATCATGCGATGTGATGATGTTTGACTAAAGTATGTGTTATCATGTGCTGAAAATCTCATGTATTTTACCAAAATGAGCATTGTCGTGCACTGAAGGCGTTATGTATTTTATTAAGATAGGCACTGTTGTGTGCTGAAGGCCACGTGTCTTGTGGTGTCTCACTGAAGTATGCATCGTCATGTGTTGGAAGTGCGATGCGTTGTGGTGTCATGCGTTCAGCATTGTCACATGATAAAGTTAATCTTCCCACGTGACCTGCGGACTTTTACCAAAGACCATCAGTTCTAAAAACCCCATACTTCTCTGTTTCACGCTGTCTGTTGTCTCTGTCCACACTTTGATATCTCTGTTTCACGCTGTCCGTTGTCTCTGTCCACACTTCGATGTCTCTGTTTCACGCTGTCCGTTGTCTCTGTCCACACTTCGATCTCTCCGTTTCATGCTGTCTGTTGTCTCTGTCCACACTTCGATCTCTCTGTTTCACGCTGTCTGTTGTTGTCTCTGTCCACACTTCAGTCTCTCTGTTCACGCTGTCTGTGTTTGTCTCTGTCCACACTTCAATCTCTCTGTTTCATTCACGCTGTGTTGTTGTCTCTGTGCACAGTTCGTGGGGCACAATGGAGAGGACCTGGGCACCAAGTTCTACATCGACGCCAAAGTGGACGTCAAGCACGTGCGCCTGCAGCTGCCCTCTGACCTCACGTGCTCTCAGTGCGTGATGCAGTGGACCTACAAAACCGGTAGGTCCACGTCTTGTATCGATCATAACCCGCTTTTCTTACAACGTTGAGGTTCAGTGAATAGCAGCGACTGTTTTACAGTAGTAGCGTAACAACGCTTTCACACAGATAAACAAACACACACACACACACACACACACACATACGCACGCACGCAGCACACACGCACGCACGCACACACGCACGCACACATGCACGCACGCTCATGCACGCACACACGCACGCACATGCACATACAGACTCCCACACGTACGCACGCGCGCGCACGCACGCACACACATACGCACGCGCGCGCGCACGTATGCAAGCACGCACACACACACACACACACACACACACACACACACACACTCACTCATACACACACGCACGCGACCACGCACACGCACACACACACACACACACACACACACACACGCACGCACGCAGCACACACGCACGCACGCACACACGCACGCACACATGCACGCACGCTCATGCACGCACACACGCACGCACATGCACATACAGACTCCCACACGTACGCACGCGCGCGCACGCACACACACACACATACGCACGCGCGCGCACGTATGCAAGCACGCGCACACACACACACACACACACACACACACTCACTCATACACACACGCACGCGACCACGCACACGCACACACACACACACACACACACACACACACACACTCACACGCACTTCGTGTACAATCTGTCTACACAATGATGATGAATCTGTCATGTTTCCGACGTGTCCGAAAACCAAAAGTGAGCCAGCCCACTGTTAGTGTATTATGATCTGAGAATGGAAAATGATCCCATCACGTTTAGTGTATTATTTGACGTCTTATCTTTATAATCAACCGACAACAGCAAGTCACAACACCATCATTCCCCGTATGTCATGTGGCCACACGCCACAATTAGGATGTTGCACTGAAACACTCTATTATCCATGTGAGCGTTTTGAGGCCTACCGTAAGTTTGAACCAGCATTTAACGTTTAACTGGTAATTGATCAAACTCCCCACCAATAATTTCCCGTGTTTTGGGGGGATTTTCACCAATGATATCACAAACAATCTTCAAATAAATTACCTTCCCCGAGTTGACGTCACATGTCATGGCCTTTGCACTCACCCATGACCCTATCTTTGCGCCAGCTGGAAACTCCCTAAATAGTCCCTTTTTTTTCATCTGTCTGTTTAGAACCATCTGGCTTGTACCTTGATGGCCATATGAAAGAAAATGAGGAGAATCAACATTCAGACACACTAACAAAAACAAAAACAAAAAAAAATCTCAAAACAATCAAATTGCGCCAAGTCTTAAAATACTCGACTTCTTTAAACAAGGCCTTGGCTCTTGAATTTCTAGTGTGCAGCCTGTCAAAACGCGCATCATGACTTTTGCCCTGTCCACAGGCAACAGCTGGGGATGTGACCAGACCTCGGGAGACTGCTGCATCGGCTGTGGACCCCAAGAGAACTTCGTCAACTGCGTCGACATCGCCATCACATCCGCCGCCGGCAACACCGACAAGCCCAAAGTCACGTACCGCCCAACACCGCCCGCCCACCTACAGCCAACCAACCCGACGTCCGCAGCAGACGACCCGTTCGTTCCAGCCAGGACCACCAGGACGGCAGGCGGGAGCGGGAAACGCTGTCGCGCCGCTGGCATCTTCTCGGGAGGAACGGGATGGACGCGTGGTGCGTCACCAACTGCCAGGTGCAGTTCTGTCCCCCGGCCTACTGCACGTGCTCTTGAGCCGCGTCATTTCATCTTGGTTCCTCTGGCCTTGCAGAAGGGTCCAAACTTGGTTGGCGACGGTTCCATCCATTTCTTCGTCAAAAGCTGAAATTGAATTTGTCAGGCTGATTTCCATCCCGATGGGTTGTAATAATTTTGATTAAGTCATGAGAATGGTCTACTACCTCTTTCAACGTCAACATGTGGTTTAAATGTCTTTTTCCATTGCTTAAATGTACACAAACGAATGTGTACCATCGTCTCATCATGCCACATTGGCATTTTATTCAGAACTGACAAATGTGAACTTATGAACGTGAAGAAATCCCTTTTGCTTTTCATCTTATTTCTTTACAGTTTGTGTGTGTGTACGCGTTTCTTAATTTTGAAATCATGAACAATTAAATCATTTTTTTTTCAGACCGATAAAATCTCAGAGTCATCACAGACATTAAAGACTATGTATATACAGTCATTATAGGTGAAAGTTAATCGATCACCTCATTAGCATTTGAGACAACAAAACCAAAAAATTGATCAACTAATGCCTCAAATATGTTTTGGTGTTTTTTTTTCACTCCCGTAAGAAACTCTTTACAATTCCCCAACATTTACAATCAGTTGTATGGATTTGTCTGATGTTTTTGAGTCTCTATTGTATAGAATCACCCTATTTTATTTCTCATCAAAGCAACATGTTTGCGAGTTATTTTTTTTTCCGTTATGACGGCGAAATGGAAGCAGGAGAAACGACGAAGTGGGCGATTTACAGTGAACATCACACATTTTGTGCATTGTTGTGTGTTTGGTTTTTATGGAGGGGAAACTGCTTTCCTGCTGTCGTTTGCCGAGGGAAGGGGGACTTTTTGCAGCGTCTGCTAGACAGTTCTAATCGTGGAGCCCTAGTATGACCTTCATGATCAGGTGCGAATGAATTACACTCTGACGAACATAATTTTCCCAAATTATGGTGTCTTACAGCAAAATTAAAAAAAAAGCCCCAATTTCGATTCCCCCAAAGTCTGTGTATGGATCCAAAACACTAGAAATCACATTGTTGCATGTTTTTCTGAACCGTTCACTATGATTAAAAAAAACGCCATGGAATAAGAAACAAAGATACTGTTGCATTACCTTGGGTCATCCGGACTTATTTCTAAAGAAGCCATATACACACACCAAAAAAGTTAGATGAGTAATTCCATTCCTTTTCGTTTGGGCAAATGTTGTTGTACCAACACTTGTAGTTTTTTCGCAGAATAGGTTTAGACCAGTTGAATCGAGTTTGTCTGACCATCCCTTTTCTAAACCTCTGTCCACCACACACACACGACACACACCCGAGTGGTTGACTTTTGGTCATTTCATTACTTGTAACATCGATGTCTTGTTGTCAATCCATACATTGATTCACATTTTTTCAACTGAGGTGGGACTCTCAGCTCAAATTTTTGCTTATTTAGTTTTGGCAATGTCCTAGATTTTTTACAACAATTTGTAAGACGAAACATCTAGATCCTGAATTTTATGTTTATTGGAAGTGCCCCCCCACCCCTGGATAAGAGCACATATGATGGCGTGCTCAGTTTACAGTCCCGGTCCATGCAGACCTCCGACAAGACAAAAAAAAAAAATCGAAGACTTTCAACGGGCTTCTAGACTTGTCCTCAAAATTCAATAACCGTTGGATTTGGAAATGTTAAGCAATTCATGCATGCTTCATCGCTTCATGTTTCTCTCAGACAGAATTCCGCAAGTAGCGATTTCCTATGGAATGGACTCTGTTTGCCCAAATGCTGTTTCATATAAAACGGTGCAGTTCTGTAATTCTTACCAAAATCAAATTCATCAGTGAATCGTCATTGTCAAACATTTTTGGTAGCACTCAGAAAAGGGGTCCTTCAAATCTGAAGACTTTCAAGGACTTTTATAAACCATGTTGTTTTGTGAAAGAATGAGCCGTCTATTGGTAGCTGCAGTAGGCGAGATTTCATGTTCTTTGTTTTGTGCACTTCTACTTTGTAAACAACTGAGTGGGAACCTTTCATCCTTAAGCCGCGAAGCATTTTTCAGGAGTCTTTAGGAAGAAATGATGAACAGATCAGCATGAAGATGTTGCATGGCTATCATACATTTACACCAGCAGGGAATTGAAAAGTTGAGGCAAAGCAATTTTTGTTTCGATTTTGTTGTGCTTAGTCTCCGACAGGCTTGCTCCACCAGTGTGTTCATCTTCATACAATCATTTTCCCTGTATATCCTGAAAGATAATGCCCCATAATTATGCCTCATGTATGCAAAATAAATTTTGTTCACAAATGCGACAGCCTAACGACTTTACGTGTGGACATGTATCTGCTATATACATCCTCTGTAAAACGCTCTGATGTGTGTTCAAAAGGTTTTGTTTTCCAGGCCAATGGGAAATATTAAGCATTTTCTCCCCGTCTCGTGCTCTCCGCCTACTCGACGAGACACCCCTTTTGACAGGTAAACCGAACTAGAACTGTAATATTTGGTCAAGCGTATGAACGGAGAATCGTCATTAGTGGTTCTGTTTGTTCCCGTTATTGAAAAAGAAAGGGGGGGTGGGGGTTCTCATCTTCCATATTCACCGCAGTTGCGCACAATGCCACCTCACGGCGCTCGCATCTGTTATTACATGGTCTACATCCTCACGTAGGCTGTCCATGTGTGAAAGCCGTCCGTCATCTAGAAGTCCACAGGACAGGTAGTACCAAGTCTCGATGAGGCCCAGCAGGGGTAAAAGAAATATATTATTTTATTTTTTTAGTTTTTGTTTATTTTGATTTTTTTTTTTTTTATTATTTATATTGTGTTTTTTTTAGTTTCCAGTTAGAGGAGTATACTGCAACCGGCTGCCAAAGTCCCCTTTGCTGGGGTCCCGGTTTTTTCCCCCTTTTTTTTTTAATATGCCAACAGTACGCGAGGGACACCGCTTACTCAACTACCCGCCACCCTGGGGAAAGTCATTCGTTTCGTCGCTATGGCCAGAATGAGTAATTCTCCCTCCAGAGGGCGCCATCATGTCCGTCGCAATGACAGTCAATATGAACCATGGTCGATTCCACAAGCCACATAATGCTGATTGATGTTGATGGATGAAGATTGCTGCCGATGTGGATTTCCCATTCTGGGTGGGACTGCATTGCTAGGGTTGCAGCACTCTAATGCTTACTGCCATATCCTAGGCATCAACCGTTACCCTAAAAATACAGACACGCTGCAGTGTTGGTCAGGAAATCTTAACAACACTCTCAGCAGAGGCATCCATAAACAGCGGATTGAATTCACTAGGTCGTCTCAATCTTTCCAAAACTCAATCTGTGATTGGTGGGCCGATGATTCAGAAAAAAAATTATCCCCCAGCAAATAAATGGCTCTGAGTAGACTCAACTCTTAACCTCCCAGTCGTGAGGTTATGGCAGGCTGGTGATCCGACCGTTTTACACCGATGTAGGTCTTTGTGCCATCTATAAGCATCATCACACTCTTTCTCAGCTGCCATGTGCAGTGCCTTTTCCTTTAGGCTGACCTCACACCAGTGTGACATCATAGCAGCAGTGTGACCTGCTAGGCACTGGGAATCTCACTGCTAGGAGCTTGGGGTGTGGAGCATCAGATGTGCTGTGTTATGTGTTACCCATGGCAACCAGAAGACCTGAAACAGGCTGCAGTTTTGCCGAAAAAACAAGCCAAAAATACAAACACACACACAAACACGTTATTTGAAACAGTATTTGAAACAAAATGTGAACAGATCAATGTTGCTCTGCTGGGCTGAACAGGTCGTCAATGATATTGATCTGCTGATTGGCTGGAATGTCTTTTAAATCTAAACTGAATGCTTGATTGTGGTTGCAGAGACGTTGGAATCATTCTGCATCTACTGAAACTGCGCTGATTGGTCAATATGATGAGTCTAAGCCGACCCAACTAAAAATACTGACTTTTAGAATGACTGAGGCTTCTGTAGCCAGAAAACAACATTGTGCAACACACATCTTCCAAATTAATGCATCAGTCCGTTAAACTTTCTGGTTTACATTTTGGGGAAGATCTTTTGTTATCTTGAGCTGGGCACAGCAAGACTACCCAAGCATGTTGAAATGGAACCTGAGCTGCTTTCGATTTAACTTGCAAAAAGTTACAAGTTCAGGGGAACGAAGTAAAAATTGACCCTTTCATCACTAATGCACAGCTGTCCTAGAACGAACTGCATGCGCAGCAAAATGGAACCATTTTGGTCAGCTTACGGTCTTTGCCAATAAAAAAAAAATTCAATAATTTTTCTATACCAAGTTTCTTCTCTGACCGACTAGATTGGACTCAAAAGTGTATTTTCCTGACCTTCTCCACATTCCCTTCCACAGTCAGACTCCAGCATGAGCAGGGGTTCTTTTAAGAGCATCAGCTCATAGGACGCCAGTTCAATTCCTAGCCACAGCTTTGTACATCCTCACAAATGGCCAAGACAGAGAGCGAGTCACTCACTCCCTCAATGTTCATGCATTAGTATATCGCGATGATCTGTAATGTGCTCATATCCCTAACTTGTTAATTAAATAAAAATCTGCAACCCGTGTTGATAAAAGGACTCACGCTTTCATCACTGTTCTGTATGCGGACTCATACTGTAACACGCAAAAACATACAAAATGCCACATGCTTGAATCCTTCCACAGCCACACAACTGGTTTGGA
>JADBJO010036876.1:7500-10387 GCA_016801955.1 Conus betulinus | reverse complement strand
GACACTGAAAGTGAAAAACGTGCGCTCGCGCGCCTGTTTGTGTGTGTGTGTGTGTGTGTGTGTGTGTGTGGTGTGTGTGTGTGTGTGTGTGTGTGCGCGCGCGCGCGTGTGTTTGTTATCCTCGCAATGGTCATTGACTATTGATTTGTGAGTCATCTACTGTAAAGAAAGGCTTTGAATTGGGTACCAGTTCTTACCAGCAAATCATTTCAGTCAACGCTAGGCCCACTGAAGTATGGAGGTACAAAAATAAGATTCATCTTAGTCGTAACAGTCTGTTTCAGATATTGCCCTCGGATATTAGGTAGGAACTCGCTGTAGTAAATGAGGGTGACCTCTTGCAGACTTTGGAGTATACCAGTAAAACAGAAGAGGCTGAAAGTAAATAGCAAAAGCCGAGGAAATGTAGAGATCACTCTGACCATTCAAACTGTCCATATTCTTAAGCTGAAGTGCACACACACACACACACACACACACACACACACACACACACACACACACACACACCTCTCTCTCTCTCTCTCTCTCTCTCTCTCTCTCTCTCTCCTCTCTCTCTCTCTCTCTCTCTCCCTCTCTCTCTCTCTGTAAAAAAAAAAAAAAAAAAAAAAAAAAAAAAATAATATATATATATATATATATATATATATATATATATGTATGTGTGTGTGTGTGTGTGTGTGTGTGTGTGTGTGTGTGTGTGTGTGTGTGTGTGTGTGTGTGTGTGTGGCGTGCGTGCGTGCGTGCGTGTGTGCGTGCGTGCGTTGCGTGCGTGCGTGCGTTTGTGTGTGTTACACTTTTAAAAGTCGATTCTTATCTGATTTTCATTCAGTGTGTACATCAGGAAAAAGAATGCGATGTGATCAGGGATTGCATGACACACTACGATGAACAAGACTGTTTTGGCCGGATAAAAATATACAGTTGGTGACATAAGCCCCCCAGCTGTGGTCAAACTTTGACAGACCTGGAGGGTTCTCTGTCACTGCTCTACCAGAAGACAACACACGCAGTGCCCAGACACTCATTTCCAGTGTTATGATGACGGCTATTGTCTCCCTGTATATGTCAAGTGTAATGACGTGATCGACTGTCCAGGCCATGAGGACGAGGCTGACTGTGATAATTTCAAGACGTGCCCTGGATTCTATCGATGTCGTGACAATCACAAAACAATCTGTTTGCATGTGAATCACGTGTGTGACGGGCTGCCACAATGCCCTCTGCGTGATGACGAACTGATATGTGACCTCACTTGTCCAGAATCCTGTGTGTGTTACGGTCTTGCCTTCTTCTGCAACCACACGTTCTCTGTCAACTCTTTCCCACAGATACGCTTCCTGGAAGCCCCTGGGACTGGAATGTCTGTAAGTGACATCACTCATAACACTATGTTGATCCATCTTGGCGTGCAAACGTCTGGATGGAAGACTCTAGATAAAGTCGTTTTACCGAATCTCACACAGTTTTGGATCTTGCTATGAATCTACTTTATTCAGTAAACTTTATGCATATTGCAGGAATGCCTCGACTTCGAATATTGAATCTGGCAGGTAATCCTATGGCTGATGGTTTTGTTGGTGCCCTTCTACAGTATGTCCATCCGTCACTGCAAGTCTTCAATATGTCCCACGTCCAAGCTAATTCTCTGAACATGAGCATCCTGTCAACTGTTATGCCAAACTTGCAAGCGTTTAGACGCATCATGGAGTAACGTAAAGAATACTTTGGGGTCAAGGGTTCTTTCATAATCTTCAGTTTTTCAATTTACAGAGTTGCCCTCTAACTGATTTCAATCCTGTTGTCATGAAACCCATGACAAACCTCAAGTTCGTTGCTGCAGATGACATGAAATTGTGTTGTCCTGTCGTTTTACCAGACAATTTCCGAGGTAGATGTTGGGCGCGTCTGATGTTATCTCGTCGTGTGATGACTTGCTGAAGTCTAGTGCTTTCCGTTATGCTCTTACAGTGTTTGCTGTGCTGGCTGGTCTGGGAAACTTGGGTGGGATCTTCTATCATACATGGTTTTTATTAGGACTACTTTCGTAATATTTTGTTCTTCATCTGTGTGCTTCGGATTTCTTGACGGGGGTGTATTCAATCTTCATTAGCGCTGCAGACCGCATTTATGCACGGAGTTACATTTGGAATGATACTGCGTGGAGGGAGAGAGTGTCGCTTGCAGCACAGCAGGTTTCTTTTTATTCTTATCATGTGAAGTATCAGCATTTCTGATCTGGTTGATCACTTTGGATCGCTTCCTGGTGCTCCGATTTCCCTGCAGTCAGATCCACTTTGGGGCCAAATCAACTCACATTGCCTGCGCCATCGTGTGGACACTGGGACTCACCCTGGCGTCGGTATCTCTGCTCCCTGTGACCTCACACTGGGAGTTTTTCCACCAGACAGGTCTTTGTTTTCCTCTGCCTGTCACCACAGCTGACTTTCCTGGCCACGTTTTACTCCTTCAGTATCATGGTCGTGTGTAACTTAATCCTCTTCAGCACGGTTGGTGTGGGTCAGTTCCTTATTTACTGGTCAGTAAGGAGCAGCACTAAAGCTAGTCAGTTAACAAAGCTGCGAGACTTGGGCACTGACAGTGTGCGGTCCAAGGAAGCATCTATCGCCAGGCGCCTCCTGTCCCTTGCAGTGTCTGACTTTCTGTGCTGGTTTTCCTGTTGGTCTGTGTGGGGGTTCTGGCTGCCAGTGGTGTCGTCATTCCTGAGAAGGTCAACGTTGGAATGGCCATTTTGTGTTGCCGCTCAATTCAGCGGTCAATCCATTCCTCTATACTTTGAACATAATACTGGAGAAACGGCGGACTGCACAACAACTCCGTCTTTCAAAAAAACTGTTACGTGCACACATCAAAAGAGGTGACACTC
>JADBJO010036876.1:0-2500 GCA_016801955.1 Conus betulinus | reverse complement strand
CAAGGAGTCCCACTGTAACCATATCTCATTGTAACTTATCTTTGAACTCTAGCAATAATGATTAGGAAAAGCAGGGCTCTTAAAGGCATGAAAACTGGTGAGATAGAATGCAACATTTTCCAATTTGTGGATGACACTCAGCTAAAAAAAAAAAAAAACAGTGACACAGAATCCTTCGACAATATCGTGGAGGTGCTGAGTAAGTCTTGGACATTTTCTGGACTAATATTCAACAAAGACAAAATACAGGTTGTGTGGATGGGAGACAGGAAGAAATCGAAGAGTAAATGCATGCAACATTTGAAAACGATGCAGAACCCGAGTCGGTTCAAAATAAGCACATGGCTCACACATGATTAAAGAAAAAAAAATGTGTTGAACAAACTGTATGGACAACTATTTTCAGATGAAAACACCGGTCAGTATCTCGATATCAAAGATTTAGTATACCTTTAAACTGAGTGTCTGTTCTGAAGTCACTTACACTGGGAATAGTATGCCTGCGGCTAATACTGCTAAATCCACCAGATGAATATATTCTTTGTTTTTACGATGGGTACGATGTTTACAATTTGACTGGAAATAATAAACAAGATAGAATACATAGAAAACAACAGTGAAGGAAGTAAAAGAAGTGGGAGTCTTGGAATATTTGGTTTGAACACTTATACGTCAGGCCTTTGTAAGACGATTTAAAATTATTGACCCCAGATAGTGGGGGGGGGTGGTAATACACTTGGTTTGGGACATTTATTTGTCAGATTTAGATAATACAATTTAAACTTGGTGACCCCGAATGAAAAAAAGTGTTATCTCCTGTGTTCTCCCCTACACATGGGGCCCAGTCTGTGTTGTCAGAAAAAAGACTGAGCACCCTTTTAGCAAAATGTCCATAAAGCTTACGCACTAGCATATAGTAAGATTGTACCGAAAACTTCAAATGATTTCATGTATGTATATATATATATAATATATATATATATATATATATATATATATATATATATATATATATACACGCACGCAAAGCTTGCTCTTATGTCTTACATTGTAGTAGAAATAGGGGGGTGATCAGCATTCATATCTGTAGTGGTAGATCATTCTGCCTAATTACAGTAGTATGTGCTTGAGTGGGTGAATTGGGAATAATAAATGCTTCTGAAAATGAACCTTAAGCAAGCTTATAGTCTCCAAAGGGGGAGGCATCTCCAATGGGGAGGAAGCTCACTAACATATAACTCCTGGTCATATACCGGTATTTCGAAACCTGATTGTTTCTCCTCCTCAGTGACCGCGGAAAGTGGTAATTTGACTCCTCTGCCTTTTCGGTTTTAAAAATGAATGCTATCCCAGAAAAAGGTTGGTGTGCAATACCGTAGTATGTTTGTTGAGTTTTCCAAAAGGTATGGGGGGTCGGTGTTGTCGTGTTTTTTTTTTTTACGTGTTCGCTGTCTGCCATCACGTGCGGTCAGTGTTTTTCATGTGTTTTTTTTTTTATTTCTGCTCGCTGATACTGTTAGGCATAAATTACATCTTTTTGAAATGTTATTATATGATGCAGCTCTTTTTAAGATTTTCCAGGATATGTTGTAGTCTATTTTTTTTTTATCTTTGAGTTTCCAAATATATTTACTCAATTCTGTTTGATTTTTGTATCTTTCTTTTTAATGACTGTTTATGATTTGCATATCTAGTTTTAAATTGGTTTTCAGTGATACCTATATATGTTTCTTCAGCGTTCTCTGATTTTACAGTGGCTTGATATACAATATTGCTGTGGAGGCATTTATTGTTTAGAGGGCACTGTTGTTTCTTGGTACAGTTGCAAGATTTCCTTTCTTCACCCTCGTTTGTCTCTGTACTGCTTTTCGTTTTGTTGGTTGAATCAATGATGTTTGATGTTGTGCCTGTTAAATATCTTAAACAGCTTGTGCTCTTTTGGGAAAGAAGATGTCAGAATTTTAAAAAATTCTTTTCCCAACGTTTGTTTTAACTCTTCCATCGTAATATATATATTATATATATATATATATATATAATATATATATAACACGAAACTAAAACAGTCAGATTTTAACAGCTATTTAAAGTAAACTCGCCAGTTAACATGGGAAAACACATTACAAGAGAAAACATGGGATTTCGTTCATATTAACTGGTGGATTGACCTTAAAATTGCCTTTAAAATTTATTTGAAATTACAACCGGTTCCCAGTTTGATATGCCAACAGCACTGAATATAGCTTATTTCCCCAAACAAAAACAAAATCATCAAAATGGTTCTATCGAATGTGTTCTCAAGGTCATTGGGACTGAAATGCTGCTTGGCATAGTCACATAAATTGCAATGGGACAGATGGTCGCCTTCTCACCTCCTCCTTCCCCCTCTCTTTCCGCTTCTCATCATCCTTTTCCTGCCACCCTCTCACCCCTGCTCCTCCTAAATCCCCACCCCATCGCTCGCCGTTTCCTGTTAAACTAATTGTCGACCCCGAACTCC
>JADBJO010036875.1:2500-10387 GCA_016801955.1 Conus betulinus | reverse complement strand
TTGGAATACACAGACGGACAACAAGCTCTTTCGGATCCGTCCAAACCTTAAGGAGTTCCTCTCATCTGCGTCTGGTGGTCGTAAAGAAGAAACAGTTCTGTGCCGGCTGCACACCGGCCATTCGTATTTTACTCATCCCTACCTTTTAAAGAGTGAAGAAGCTCCGTGGTGCATTCCATGTCATGTGCACTCTCACAATGAAAGATATTCTTTTGGAGTGTTGGGACTTGCACGATGTGAGACACAAACATTTTACAGCAGATTCCATGAAAATCCTGTTCAGAGATGTCCCACCTGACGCGATCTTGAGTTCTTGAAAGAGGTTAACATTTTTCATCGGATCTGAGATTTTACAGTGGAAAGATTTTTAACAAAGTTTTGGTTGTTTTTAGACGATGTATTTTAAAGAATTGTGTGAATGAATGACCTGTGAGTTGATTTTAACGTGGTGACAGCCCTGAGATGGCCCTTTGCGGTCGGCTGGGCTATAAGCAACATTATCTTATCTTTGATTCATGTTTCTATGCTTTATACTGTCTTTGACGCTGTTTCTTTGCTCTTACGAAATTGAACCCAATACGTCTTGTTGTTGTTGTTGTTGTTGTTGTTGTTGTTGATATATATATATATATATATACGTCTCTCTAACTCTCTCTCTCTCTCTCTCACTCTCTCTCTCTCTCTCTCTCTCTATATATATATATATATATATACAGATATATATATGTATATATATATATATATATGTGTGTGTGTGTGTGTGTGTGTGTGTGTGTGTGTGTGTGTGTGTGTGTGTGTATAAGAGAGAGAGAGAGAGAGAGAGAGAGAGAGAGAGAGAGAGACCTTCTTTAGTAGTGCCGTACAATAATTTTCACATCTGTCAAACCTATTTGAGAGCCATTTTTAAAACACCAGCGTTTTCTTTTCAGAGCCAGCCAGCATACTCCCGTCCCCAACACGCTATGCAACTGTTTCCAAATTTATTAGCTCCTAGGAGTAAAATGTAGAGAAAAAAGTCATTTTCAAAGGAAACAGCGTGACATGAGTTTAAGAAAGTATTTAAAGTTCCCAGTTTGAAAATGTATAATTAAATTTAAGAATTTTGTCCTCAGTATCCGTCGACTCAATTTGAATGTATGCTATCTATATTTGTTGTAATTAGAATGTGATCATTTTCCCAGGCAGTCTTCTCCTGTGAGCCAGTCATAGCTGATCACTCTTATAGGATATAATCTGTTACCAGTCTAATCAGTTTAAACTGGAAACGACATTATTTTCTACGAATCTGGTACAAGTAACTTTAGAGCAGCTGGTGTCCCAGAAGGAGCGTGTGCATTGAAATCGCCGCATGTGTTTCTAAAACAATCTTTTCAGAAAAAAATAGCTTGTTTTATCTCTATTGGGGTGGAGCACTAGAATATTACTTTGAGATAAAAAAAAAACTGCACACCAAAGTATCTTTAATTTTGATTATAGCATCTTTTGCAAAACAATCCATATTACTACTATATGGTGGTTCTGGTCATGGGTAAATAGGTGAATGTTCTAAATAACATCTTCATATGAATAGCACATCGTACCTTTCTATTTAATGTTATTATTTTTCAGCAATGGGTAATTAAAAAAAAAGCCTTAAGATATGGAAGCTTGTGCTGTTGCTCTACATTGAGAAACTGAAGCGCTTGTGTACAATAGTTTGTCTGTACTCCGGGCGTTTCTGGTTTAGTTGATACATTATTTGTGAAAACTGATTGAGCATTCCACTGTGATATCAAAGTCTCACTGAATCGTTTATTCATAGCTGTCCGCAAGTTGGAGCATAAATACGATTGAAATGTTGCTGTTCAAAGGTTTAAACTTTTCTCGGTCATACTATTTGTAAACGTTAAAATGTCTCAATAGAAGGGGATTATTAAAATGGTATCATCTGACGTTTGAAGACAACGATTATTGACTGGTGGAGGCCACTGCCAACAAATGAATGTGTGGGAAGGAGGCATACTACAGAGTCCAGCTATTGGTAGGAAGCCGTAATGCCAGAGAGGCTGTTGATGCCTGTGGGGTTCCTGTCTTTGTATTGGTCTCCGTCTGCGCTGTGGCCGTTTCCAGAAGAGAGGATGCAAATGTCGGCCAAGGTTTCCCGCCAGCAGTCTTGCTCCTTTGCCAGCTGAATGAAGAGGATCTGGAAGGTGTTTAGATTTTTGAGTGATAACGTAACCCATGTGTGAAATGATTTTTGTATTCACGTCAATGATTTCAGAGCTAGTGTGAGCGTTATAGACTGTCGATTCAACTTCAACACAATATGAATTAAGGACGAATTCCTCGCTGGCTTCAACATTACAGTCATATTGTATTACTCTTGTCACTTCACTACGTCTTTGGTTGTGTAGTTATATATATATATATATATATATATATATATATATATATATATATATATAGCTGAACAATTAAGTAGTGGGGGGAAACAACTGCAGGTTAACAATTTTTCCATCATTATAGTAATGACTTGGCAATGAGAGGGGAAAAAAATTTGAAGATGAAATAAATGGGAAAATGTATATCATAAATGAAAACCCTTCACTAGCTGCATCAGGAAACTATCGCAATCCCTCTCGAAGGCTGATCTCTATGTATCGCCTGTTCCGAGGCTTTCCCTCCCGAAGGCTGATCTCTATGTATCGCCTGTTCCGAGGCTTTTCGGGTCCGCTGGATCGGACTCATCAGAAACACACGGCTGATTGTGTCTCTTCTCTAGGCGTCAGATAGAGACACACCACAGTCCATAATTCTGTGGTGTTCCGACCGCCAAGGGTTCGAAAAAGAATCCACAGCACCCCCAAAGCAGCCAGCGAAAGGTAGTAGAATTAAACAAAACGAAAGTGTGGAGAGGAAAAAAAAAGTTGTTGAAAACTAAAAACTTTACATAAACAGTGTAAAATGTAAGAGACAATCTTTGAGCCTATACTTGAGGATCCATTTAAGGATGCAAGGGAGATCAAAAGATATGGAACAGTCTGAGTGGTCAGCTCTGCTGTTCAATAACCCAAACATTGTCAGCGGCTAAGAATTGTGCAGAACAACCTTTCCTTGGATCTCCTAAGAGATGCAATCACCCACTGATTGACCAAACAATATAATGCTGAACAATTAAGTAGTGGGGGGAAACAAGTGCAGGTTGACAATTTTTCCATCATTATAGTAATGACTTTGCAAAGATTTAAAATGAGAGGAAAAAATTTATATATATATATATATATATATATATATATATATATAAAAAACACTATCATATTTCATATTGAAAATCTTGTGAACATTTCTCTAATCCCTAGTTTTCTGTACGCATCGTTACAAGGGTCTTTTGACAAGTTCAATAAATGGTGCGGGGTGTTTGTGTGTGAAATAATATAATCAGAAACTTCGAGACTTTGTAAAGCACGTTCTGTATTATTTGACAAATAACAGAAAACTCTTTCAGTCATTTGCAGAGCTGAGTACATGGTCAGTTAACGGTTCACAAAACAGGAGACACCATATAGAAACTTAGGACATATTGTCATTACCCTGACTCCATATCAAACCAAATCAGTCTATTGTCTGAAATACAGAAGGAACAATGACTTGAAAAATCATGAAATGCCTTGAGAAATGAGGATGCCGCTGTGTCACAGTTGATAAAATTATATTGTAGTAAGTGAAAAGGCGCACGCTAACGTGTACATGCTTGATTTGTCTCTGCCTTGTGGCTTCTCTCTCTCTCTCTCTCTCTCTCTCTCTCTCTCTCTCTCTCTCTCTCTCTCTCTCTCTCTCAATATGAAACATATTACCAGTCCAATACGGAGTGCCCCAGGCGTCACTTTTCTGTACTAGCTTATTCTCTCTCTCTCTCTCTCTCTCTCTCTCTCTCTCTATATATATATATATATATATATATATATATATATATATATAAACACTATCCTATTTCATATTGAAAATCTTGTGAACTTTTCTCTAATCCTAGTTTTTCTGTACGCATCGTTACAAGGGTCTTTCGACAAGTTCATTAACTGGTGCAGAGTGAATCTTATGTCACCAAACCCAAGAAGCTGTGCTCCTAACGCACCGTCAAAGACGGCAGAATACAAAACTTCCTTAGTGTTCCTTAGTGGTTTTATCAACAATGTAGGAATTGGCGAAAATGGCAATCATCGTTTTCAAGACGTTGTAATAAACCATGATCTTTCATGAACTGCTCACATCCAAACATTACGCAGAACAGTATACAAGCCAACACATCAATTATGTCGGGTTAAGCACTTTTTGAATTTTCATGCCAGAAAATTATTCCTGAATGCATACACAATCTTGTCAATTAATTACTGTTCGACACAATTTGACTCGGCCAGCACATATTCAATGAAAACTTTTGATCAATATCTATAAAACCTCCCTCTAAAGCAGTTCGACTGAAATCCTCTAGCCTTACAATATCCTATCATATCTAAGTTGGAGCACTACTATTAAACAAATAAGAAGTTTTACTATCAATGACAGACTGTGTTTATGAGAAAGTGTGTACCTTGATCATCCCCGCAATCTTTTCAATCCAAATGTGACGTGAACTCTAGACATTCTACGAAACGCCAGGTTCCCATACCTCCAACTATAAAACAAGCCTTTGTCGTTCTGGTGCTGTCCCATGGAATTGGCTTCAGCCTGAGCTTAAATACTACCAAAGCGCAGGATCTTACCGAAGAATTTTTTTTCACATTTTGCACAGGAGGCTCGTAGATAATTATACAGAACAGACTTGTTACTGATGCCTATCCACGTTTACTGTTGTTACCATATCATGACCAGTAACGACTGTGAATCATTACTTTTCTACTTATAGCTATTTTCATATTGTTTAATTAACAGTGATCTGTGCCATATGCCGAGTCCCTAAACTAGCACAATGGTCATATGGGAAAAACATTTCCTTGTTTATCTTTAACCCTTGGGAATACAGATTATCATAATCTTGTGATTAAAAAAAATGGTGGTTTTTTCTTTTCTATGAGATGTGGATGTAACATGTAATTGCTAAGTGTTCCATAACCGCAAGGTGGTGATGATTATGCAGCCTATCTGTTTCCCTCAAAAGGGGTTGTTGAAAGGAAAAGTGAAATAATAGTTGTATATGATAATCATATTTGCGTATGTGGAACTATTAAAAGAAACCAAAATGACCTAGTGGTCAGCAATTCGAAAATATGCGTAGCATTAGATGAATGCGAAAAAAAAAATGAATATAAAGATTAAAAAGGTACATATTTGTGGCTTAAGGGAACAAATCACCGTTTGCATTTTCATCTGTTCATTGTGTTAGTTACATTTGTTGTCTTTCTGTGTTTTAATTTCTGACAAGGTGCATGACCTTTCAATGCTGATAATGAGGTGTGGAAGGCTATTGATGATTAATTATAAGGAGTCCTGAAAGCCTGTTATTAATTGATGAGATATGTAGACCTCTCCATGGTTGATCACGAGGCGAGTAGGCCTGTCAATGGTTGATGTCGAGGCTAAATGGGCATGTCAATGGTTGATGTCGATGCTAAATAGGCCTGTCAATGGTTGATGATGAGGCGTGGGCGACTCTCAGGCTGCTAATGGTGAGCACTAGTTATGCCTTTGGATGGGGTGTTAATGACACAGAGAAATTCATCTGGAGAAAAGTGCTGGTAAGTCAGCTGGATTGGAGTTTTTGTTTGCCTTTGCATGATCATACCTTCCTGAAGACCTTTCTCATTTATTCTGAGTTTTGACAAGTGCATTGGTTAAAGAAGCATTAGTAAACCATCTCCCTGTTTGGTATTATTTCCTACGGAAATAAAATCGGCTTTGTTTTTGCCCACTTATTTCTTGCAGAATTCCCCTGACCCCCTGAGGAAGGGGGGGGGGGGGGGGGCTATGTGGCAAGGTAAAGGTTTGTCTGCAGATAATGTGTTGTCACGGATGATTAGAGTAAACAAAAGTGTTTGTGGGGGGGGGGGGGGGGGGATCCACTTTTGAATTTAAATTTTTAAATGTCAAAAACGTAAATTATGTCAATGTTCGTCGTTGGCTGTGCAGCCCTTACCTTACAAGTACCTTGAACAAGCAGAAGAGTTTGAAGTTGATTTTGTTAGAAAAATAGCAGTCACGGAGTGCACGTGTTCACGTTAGCGTGTGAGTGATTGTGAACTCGACTGTGACAAGATAGACGCTGAAACTGACAGCATGCGTGAAGCTGCCCAAAAGTGCAGTTTTTTAACGCTGACGACGATTACAACCATGGGTAGTGTATGCTATGCTGTATCGTCATTAGTTAGTTTGGTGTTAGCACACCTACTAGGCCTCTTTGGGCTCATTATCTGTCTTTCATTGTTTTTTTCCAGATATCGTTAGAGGAGACAGAAGCCCTCATGTAAATTACTTATCTTTCTGTAGTATCTGGATAACAATATTTACTTCAGTCGTCCTCTGAGTGAATCGCCTGTGTAACATGAGTCCATTACATTATAACCCCTGATTTGTATGCGTGAGAAGGGGTCACAACTTGCGCTCATATCCGTACTTAAAAACATGTTAAATTTAGTTAACCCACTCCATGACAGAAACATACTTCAGTGAATTGCCTTATGGCATTCAGCATGCTACATCCATTCAACCTTTGACACCATGTTGAAAATGACAGTCTTTCTACTTTTTGCATTCATTTCACTTATTGCCAAACAGGCTCCTCACCATCAGGTACCTAGATTGTTTTGTTTTATCAGATAACCTAAGAAACTGAATTATCATTATGAATTTTGAAACTCTGCTTTACATTTGCTATCAGTTACGTAACACACGTAGAAGTTGACAGCACTATTGGTATAAAGCAGAATATGACTGATGCTGGAATAGATTTCGTATTTTCCGGACTGAATAGGATCTTTTCAATCAACTGGTGGCGTGACCATCAAAACCGATATGGGAGTTGTCCGCAGAATAAAAGAAACACTGGGGAATATAAGAGTCACGGACGCTGTGTGTTTGCTGTTTACCTTTATTCAATTATCTGTTTATTCATTTACGTATTTATTTCATTCTAACATGAATATGATCGTGCGGTGCATTCCATAAAGGGAGGATTTTTTCATCTGGGGAAATGTCTGTAACAGAAAGGAAAGGATTGTTTTTATTTTAAAGTTGCAAACCATGAAGATGCTCAAGAAAATAGGGACCAGTTATACTTTCACATGGATGTGTCACACACACACACACACACACACACACACACACACACACACACACACACACACACACACACACACACACACACACACACACACACACACACACACACACAACACACACACGCGCACACACACACACACACACGCACGCACGCACGCACACAGACTGCACGCACACAGATGCAAACCTTGTGCCCGGTGGATATGCTAGGGACAATATATAAATTCTATATACTGTCATACATTATTCAGAAATATGAACCTTTACCTTGATTATACGTACAAATCGGCTATGAAATAAAAAGCGTTTGACACTGCAGATAGGATATTTCAGGGGGGAAAAAACTCATTAATGACAGTGGGTTTTGGAAATGATGTGTTTATAGCTGGGTATCTGCTTTTCATAACGATGGAAGATCTATGTTGCCCAGAAAAGGGGGGTGAGTGGATGTTCAGGATGCTTCAGAAATCATATATAATATTATAGCGCAGTTATCTCTATCAAAAAGGTCAGTCACTGTAAACAGCAGACTACAGCATGCCTATTACAAATATACATATGTAATTTAAAGGAAAACTCAAAGCATATGGTCATGTTATATGCTTGTATATGAGGACAGAGTGTAGCAATGTTTTT
>JADBJO010036874.1:0-10395 GCA_016801955.1 Conus betulinus | reverse complement strand
TATACTGGTTGATTCTCACAAGTTACATCAGCACTTCACTGCGAAATATGGCGTGTCTCCTAGTTCTATTCTTGCTACTGCAGATCATGCTGTTCTTTCCATGATGCTAATGTAACGGTCTTCTTCTCTCCAGTAAGCTTTTCTTCTGGGGCTAGATCTTGCGACACTACTGTTATAGATGCTCCAGTGTCACGAATTCCTTCAGTTCTAACGCCCCCTACATAGGCGACGCACCTGTTATCGAATTCAATCTGTTTACACTGTGCACACAGTTTGCCCCATCTCGTTCCTTCCCTACCGTGGCCGTAAATTTTTTTCTTTTACTGCGTTCACGCCATCCTTCAGCTCTGGGCAGTCCTTCTTCCTGTGCTGATAACTCCCGCATCTATAGCATCCCCTGTCGGCACCCGGACTTGGACTTCTTTCGCGACGGAAATTCGTGCTAGACTGTCGCACATGTTCATGTCCACGGTTGTAGTCATTGCTATACATGGCGCGGTTTCCTTGAAACGGTGTTCGCGGAACATGTCGTCCTTGACTTTGATTGCGTGGAGTACGGTACTCCTGGTATTGCGGACGCGACGCTTGCTGTTCCTGAAAGTGGACGCGCAGACGCGGTACAGAGTGAGCTTGTTCATAAGTTTCTGCAAAGTTTTGCCATTTTCCTTACGTTTTCAGGCTCACGTTCTCTGATAAATGTGGCTTAACTCGGGACGCATAACCGTGTATAAATTGTTCCTGCAAGCACAGGTCTTCTAGGTTTTCTAGTGTGCGTTCTTTTCCGGATAAGTCCACCCAACGGTCGAAATATCGGTTAAGACGGACCAAGTAGTCGCTATACGACTCGGATCCTTCCTTCTTACAGGAACGGAATTTCCTTCTGTATGATTCTAAGTTCAACCGATACCTGTTCAACAGGGCATCTTTTAGTATGGTATAATCCTGCGCGTCCTCATCATTGAGACGGGTGTATACCTCGCATGCTTTACCTTTTAACAGTGTCCCTAGACGCGTTGCCCATGTGTCTTCTCCTCCCATCTTTGGATTCGGGCTACTCTCTCAAATTGACTCAGGTAGCTTTCAATGTCATCCTTGTCGTCGAAATAGGGCATTCTGATCTTTAGGCCCTCCACTCCTTCAGGGTCACGAACCCTTGTACTCGACAGTTGTGCCGTTACATTATTTTTTTTTCATTCACGCGGACTTCCAGCTCTTTCATTCTAATCCTCTCTTCTCTTTCTTCTCTCCTTTCCTGTCTTTCTATCTCTTTCTCTCGTCTTTCAAGTTCTTCTTTCTCTCTTCTTTCTTGTTTGGCGGCTTCCTTCTGCTCTTTAACATACTGCGCCAAGTCGGCGCCGCATAAGCCTAACAACTTTCCTTCTTCAATAAAGGTAAAACGTTTCGGACGCTACACTTGCTGACGACACGCTCGGAGTCGCGCTCTGGGTGGCTGGTGTACGGGTCAATAAATCACTTTCGGTTTCGCCTTGATCGAATCGGCCGGCGGTCGAACGAGTATTTTGCGGCGGGTCCACTCATCTTGGAATCGGTACGCAAGACAGCAAGTGACGACAAGTTAGAAAAGTAAAAAAACTTTGACGTATAAGTCTTTCACGGACGCTAAGTTGCTTAAGGCGTCACACAAGTATGACGACTTCTATTTCCCTGTTTGCTAACTATGACGTCAACTAGCTCTGTCGCTGGCAGCAGAGTACAAATCACTAAGCGACAGAAACACAAGCTAAATTTGTACCACTACAGAAAGGTCAAGAAGCAAAATAGACTAATATGTAAATGAGATCAAAGCTCCTCCCACAGAACCGTTATTCAGGCCTTATTTGGTGTTATCTTCTTCTCCAGCCTTGGGTCCTGGCTTCCCTGTGATCGTTGCGCTCTGCAGCGCTATACGGTTGGCTGATACTAGCCTGTGTCCAGACGACACTTGACAACAGTTACAAACCACGACTAACCCAGTCGTAAAGTGCACACCCAATACCAAACTTAGGGCGAATGCACCACACTTCTTCTAAGCTCTACCTGCTTAAAGAAGCGTAATGAGGTAATAGGAAGCAAACCTGTCTATCTACCATAGACAAAAATAATACTCACAGGGACTACAATATAGTAGGACACACTTTCGGCCCTATACTATTAATTCCTATACCCCACCAGTCAAGAAAGATTCTGCTCTAACCTTAATGGCTGAACTACCCAGCTCGGATGAATCTAGTTCTATCTCGGCTGGAGCAGGCCGAAGAATACTACCCGATTCAACGCCTGTAATAACCAGTACAAGTACAATATAATACACAATATATTCTCTTACTATACAGTTACTTTACACAGTCACCCAGACACACACCTTTGGTCCAAGGTAACCAAATACCAGTGTTACACAACACTAAATTATTGAACTTACCTGCAGACGAGTTATTGTATATTCTATGACAACATAGGTTGATGTGCTGGATAATCAATGGATATGGACGGATGGCGCTCTAGCCCACTATCCAAAGATACCAGCACCCTCCAACCGCCCGCTGCTATCACCCTAGGGTTCGAATCGCGCGTTCGGTGGCCCTAGTCTGACTGTCAGGTAGTGTTTACTCCCAACGGAGCGTGTGGTTTCAATCCAATAGGGGATGGGGTAGAAAGGTAGGTGATGATAGAGATGATGGGTAAGGATGAACACCCGTGAGTGGCGCTAGTGTGGTCGGGCGGTCCTTGTGGGGATGTGGTGTATATGGGGTGAATATGTTTTCTCCCACAAGTCTCTCTCCTCTCAGCTTGGAGACACTCACAAGGATGGATACAATTCAATAATAAAAAGGAAATTTATTAATCTAACGATGAATGATATGATTATGAACGTCGTGTGGATGAGAGTAGGATGATTTGACGAAAATGAGTGATGATGAATTTACAAATACGCCGACAATGATTTGAAATAAATAAAATCACAAACTTGCGCCCAACGTTTCATTCACGCCACTTACAAATTTACAATGTATCTATGTACGTGTGTGCTGCATAATTTTCTTGACACATTCTCTCCCTGCTTATCTGTTCTTCGAAGCCCGTTGTCGTGGTCACCGTGCCTTGAAATCTCCGTTATCCACACTGAAATTCTTTAAGCACTGTCCACGTTACTTTACAGTTTTTGCCGTTCTACTATCACATACACATTCGTTGTTGTACAGTTAATAATATAGTCAATGCGCTTCGATGATCTTCCTGTCGAATCGTTTGTTCGCTGAACGTCTTCAGACGAAGATAAACTTGACTTCTTCGTTTTCTTCTTCTTGAGCACCGATATAATTACAAATAAAATATACCGGCACGAAACACAATTATTTATCTGTCCTCTTCGTTTCCTTCTGAAGCACCGATATAATTAATAAACACAATATCGGCACAAAAAAACAAATATTAGCACACGGCTTACAGCACTGCCGTACGGTCTGGTTACTAATAATACTAGTCCGATGATTTTAAAACGTCAATAAAAGAATCACATTCGAGGATAATAGGCCTATATTCGATGTTTGCTTGATGAGTTTGAAGAATTTCTTCGAGGTAGCGATCGATGAGGTGAATGGGATCGAAGGATCAAAATAGGTCGAAGGATAAATTAGGTGGAGTTCCACAACAGGTGGGTGGATCAATTTAGGTGGGTGTATCAAATTAGGTAGGATCAATTTAGGTGGATCAATTTAGGTGGAGTCTGCAACAAAATTAATAACCTCTTTTTAATGACCGAGCCTGGCCAATCAAAAATACAATTGCTCATGCACACACGCACTTACATCAACACTATATCCCTGATGTGGCTCCATTCAAGCTTAGTTCATAATCTGAAATAAATAGAAACGATGTTAGTAAAATGGTACGGCAGGTTCAGGCAGGCAGCCTCACGCCTCTGCGCCCAGGAATCCTGTAAACACACAACACGGATGATAGCAGCCATCGCCCAGCATCCTCGATTACCCTGCACATCGATAGGATTGGTAACTATTCTACAAGGTCGATACTAACCTCAAAGACTCCCTACAGTTAACCACTAGGTCCGACAGTCGATATCCCTGTGACGTTTGGCCAACGACAATTTAGATCTCCAAGAGAGCGCAATACAATATGTTTTTAACCAATCGAAAATCTTTAATTTCAACTTGTCGCCTTGCCAGCTTGTTACCGTGCTAGAGTAAGTCGCGGACGATGACGCGATCGCGATGACGCAACTTTAAAACGCGTGCCGATTACGTCGCACTTCCGTGTTCTAAAACGAAACCAAAACAATACAGAATAAAAATAGTATCATAACACTATCAAGGCCGTATGAACGTGACACAGCCCCCCTTTTAAGATTGAAAACAGCGGAATAATCTTATCAATCTCTAACAATACAACAATTTAGAAAGGACAAATACAACTTTAGACCTTCCTGGTCACTATAGTCAAATTTCTTGACTATACATCTTATTCCTTCAGCACAAATTTCTGTCTTTTCTTTTCTGGCAAAACAATAAGAGTTAAAATGATCAATCACAGGCTAATTCTGTATGCACAAGCTGCCCCCCTTTTAAGATTATAGAAGCGTTTTCAATAGCCTAGTTCATACTGATAGTCAGCACCAATATTTTCAACACCAGGGATCACTTGAACAGTAAAGCAGTACTGTTGCAGGTGTAGTGCCCATCTCATTAGCCTGCCGTTGTTGGTTTGCTTCTCTGGAGGGAGGAATTGGAGAGGCTGATGATCAGTCTGTAGCGTGAAATGATTTCCGTACAGGTAGCGTTCAAATCTCTTGATCCCCCATACTACTGCCAAACATTCTTTTTCTACTGTGGAATAGTTGAGTTCTGCTCCATGCAATTTCTTGCTTGCGTAATGCGACGGGTCTGGTTCCACTGTCATGTGTTTTGCAACAGCATTGCACCTACGCCTCGATCAGACGCATCCGTTCTGATTATAAATTCCTTGTTCTTGTCGGGTAGGCACAAAACAGGATCACTGACCATTTCTGCTTCAGTGTGTCGAATGCTATCTGACATTCTGTTGTCCATTGTACCTTTTCTGATGATTGTTTCTTTGCTGTTCGATCCGTCAAAGGCAATGCGATGGTGGCGTAATTCGGTACGAAGTTCCGATAGTACCCCCAGTCAACCCTAGGAAAGCTCGAAGTTCCTTCTTCGTTGCTGGTTGCTTGGCTTGCTGGATTTTTGTCACTTTCTCTTGTTCAGGCCAGATTTTTTCGCTTCCAACTTTGTGTCCCAAGGTATTCAAGTTCATCGAATCCGAAGAAGCATTTTGATGGTTTAGCTGACAAGTTGACTTGCTTTCAGCCTCTTGAGTACTGCTTCTACTGCCTCCATGTGTTTCTTCCCAGCTTTCACTTGCAATAAGGATGTCATCCATAAAATTGTCAACATCATTTCTGCCGAGTGGTTGTGTACACTTTCCTCATCAGTCTTGAGAATACGCTTCCTGCGTCTCTGAAGTCCAAACGGCATTCTCCTCCACTGAAATTGTCCCATGGGAGTTGAAAATGCAGTCTTGGGTCTGTCTTCTTCTTTTACAGTACATTGCCAAAATCCTTTAGATAAGTCCAACTTTGAGAAGTACTTTGCTTTTCCAATTTTTGAGAATAGGTATTCGATGTCTGGAAGAGGTTCTGCATCAAATACTGTGACTTTGTTCAGTTTCCTGTAGTCTACGCAGAAACGGACAGCACCGTCTTTCTTCTTGACGAGTACTATTGGTGCGTTGTAGGGTGAGCATGTTGGTTCTATTACACCCATTTTCAGCATTTCTTCCACTTCAGTTTTTACTTTATCTATTTGTGAATGTGGCAGCGGGTACTGCTTCACAAAGACTGGTTCAGGGTCGGTCAGCTTGAAAGATATCTCTTCAAGTTTCGTTTCTAAGGGAGATCAGTCAAGATTCCTTGGTATCTTCCACATAGCTGCTCCACTTGGTGTTTCTGTTTAGCAGTCAGCTTTGGGTTGATCTTCACATCTTTGGCTGTTTCTTTGGGTGCAACTGACGGTGTTGGTAGTTCATTGCCTGTGCTCCCGTCTTTTTATCACACGTCTGTTCTTCGGTCATGACAAGGCAAATGGCATCAGGTTGATCTTCTTCATCACTGCCTTCGTCTTCTTGGTTAATGTGGTCATTCCCTTTTCCAACGTGTTCCCTTTCGATGTACTCTTTGAGTAAGTTGACATGCAACACTTTCTCAGTTCTCTTCACTTTGATCACATAGTCCACCTTATTCAGCTTTTTCACGACTGTATATGGACCTTTCCATTGCAACTGTAATTTGTTTTTCTTGACTGGAAGCAACACGAGTACCTTCGCCCCTGGTGTTAAGTTGCGACTCTGTGCTTTTGCGTCAAAATAGCTGGCGTGCCTTTGCGTTGCCTTGGATAAGTTTTCTTGCGCTATCTTGCACGTCTCGTATATCTGCGTCTTCAAATCAGTGACGTACTGTGCTGTCGACCTGATTTCTTCATCCATGTCTTCATCTGTCCAGATTTGTCTCAACACTTGCATTGGGCCTTTCACTTGTCTCCCATACAACAATTCAAAGGGTGAATAACCTGTTGACTCTTGGGGAACCTCTCTATAAGCAAACAATAGTGCTGGAATGAACTTATCCCACATCTCTGGTTGTTCCAAAACAAGTTTGCTCAGCATAGTCTTCAATGTGCCGTTAAATTTCTCCACTAGTCCGTTAGCTTGTGGGTGGTACGGCGTAGTAGTCAAGCCTCTGACTGATAGTACTTTCATCACGTCCCTCATGGTCTGACTGACAAATTGATTTCCTCTGTCTGTCAATACTTCGCTGGGAATTCCCGTTCTTGTCCACATTTCCCATAACGCATCTGCTACAGTTTCTGTTGTTATATCACGTAGCGCAGTGGCTTCAGGGTATCGGGTAGCATAATCTACCATCACTAAAATGTATCTTTTCTTGCTTTCCGACATCGGGTTGATCGGGGGCCTACAATGTCTACAGCTACTCTTTTGAATGGTGTGTCAATCCGTGGTGTACGCACTAGTGGGACTTTCCTAATTCTTCCTTTGTGCACGGTCCTCTGGCATATGTCGCACGATTGAACATATCTTTTCACATCAGTCAGTACGCCTGGCCAGTAAAAGTCCTGGATCACACGGTTCCTGGTTTTCCCTTATACCCATGTGTCCTGCCATAGGTGTGTCGTGCGCTGTTTGTAACACCTTCTGTCTCAGACTTTCCGGTACAACCACTTGCTTGAAGCATCTTCCGTGTCTTCCCGTGTACTTTCTGTACAGTATATCTTTCTCAATGACAAACCACGATTTCCCATGTTGGCTTTTGTTTTTTGCTGCGTCAAAGAAACGCTTCAATGTGCTGTCATTCTGCTGTTCCTTTTTCAGCATGTCAGGTCTCATCCTCTGTAT
Organism: Conus betulinus; assembly: GCA_016801955.1. Classification (NCBI taxonomy): domain Eukaryota; kingdom Metazoa; phylum Mollusca; class Gastropoda; order Neogastropoda; family Conidae; genus Conus; species Conus betulinus. The sequence continues at coordinate 2,952 of JADBJO010036874.1, read as the reverse complement.
CTCTGGCTGCTTAGTTTTTTGCACTGACTCTGGTTTCTCAGCTCTTGCTTGTTGTCTAGTTTCCACAGGCGCTATAAACTTCTCTCTTACCGGGTAAACTGGCACGTTTACTCTTTTCCCTTGGCTCAGTATAACATTCCCAATAAGTACAGGGTATACTGGTTGATTCATCACAAGTACATCAGCACTTCCTGCGAAATATGGCGTGTCTAGTTCTATTCTTGCTACTGGCAGATCATGCTGTTCTTTTCCTGATGCTAATGTAACGGTCTTCTTCTCTCCAGTAAGCTTTTCTTCTGGGGCTAGATCTTGCGACACTACTGTTATAGATGCTCCAGTGTCACGAATTCCTTCAGTTCTAACGCCCCCTACATAGGCGACGCACCTGTTATCGAATTCAATCTGTTTACACTGTGCACACAGTTTGCCCATCTCGTTCCTTCCATACCGTGGCCGTAAATTTTTTTCTTTTACTGCGTTCACGCCATCCTTCAGCTCTGGGCAGTCCTTCTTCCTGTGCTGATAACTCCCGCATCTATAGCATCCCCTGTCGGCACCCGGACTTGGACTTCTTTCGCGACGGAAATTCGTGCTAGACTGTCGCACATGTTCATGTCCACGGTTGTAGTCATTGCTATACATGGCGCGGTTTCCTTGAAACGGTGTTCGCGGAACATGTCGTCCTTGACTTTGATTGCGTGGAGTACGGTACTCCTGGTATTGCGGACGCGACGCTTGCTGTTCCTGAAAAGTGGACGCGCAGACGCGGTACAGAGTGAGCTTGTTCATAAGTTTCTGCAAGTTTTGCCATTTTCCTTACGTTTTTCAGGCTCACGTTCTCTGATAAATGTGGCTAACTCGGGACGCATACCGTGTATAAATTGTTCCTGCAAGCACAGGTCTTCTAGGTTTTCTAGTGTGCGTTCTTTTCCGGATAAGTCCACCCAACGGTCGAAATATCGGTTAAGACGGACCAAGTAGTCGCTATACGACTCGGATCCTTCCTTCTTACAGGAACGGAATTTCCTTCTGTATGATTCTAAGTTCAACCGATACCTGTTCAACAGGGCATCTTTTAGTATGGTATAATCCTGCGCGTCCTCATCATTGAGACGGGTGTATACCTCGCATGCTTTACCTTTTAACAGTGTCCCTAGACGCGTTGCCCATGTGTCTTCCTCCCATCTTTGGATTCGGGCTACTCTCTCAAATTGACTCAGGTAGCTTTCAATGTCATCCTTGTCGTCGAAATAGGGCATTCTGATCTTTAGGCCCTCCACTCCTTCAGGGTCACGAACCCTTGTACTCGACAGTTGTGCCGTTACATTATTTTCATTCACGCGGACTTCCAGCTCTTTCATTCTAATCCTCTCTTCTCTTTCTTCTCCCTTTCCTGTCTTTCTATCTCTTTCTCTCTTCTTGTCTTTCAAGTTCTTCTTTCTCTCTTCTTTCTTGTTTGGCGGCTTCCTTCTGCTCTTTAACATACTGCGCCAAGTCGGCGCCGCATAAGCCTAACAACTTTCCTTCTTCAATAAAAAGGTAAACGTTTCGGACGCTACACTTGCTGACGACACGCTCGGAGTCGCGCTCTGGGTGGCTGGTGTACGGGTCAATAAATCACTTTTCGGTTTCGCCTTGATCGAATCGGCCGGCGGTCGAACGAGTATTTGCGGCGGGTCCACTCATCTTGGAATCGGTACGCAAGACAGCAAGTGACGACAAGTTAGAAAAGTAAAACTTTGACGTATAAGTCTTTCACGGACGCTAAGTTGCTTAAGGCGTCACACAAGTATGACGACTTCTATTTCCCTGTTTGCTAACTATGACGTCAACTAGCTCTGTCGCTGGCAGCAGAGTACAAATCACTAAGCGACAGAAACACAAGCTAAATTTGTACCACTACAGAAAGGTCAAGAAGCAAAATAGACTAATATGTAAATGAGATCAAAGCTCCTCCCACAGAACCGTTATTCAGGCCTTATTTGGTGTTATCTTCTTCTCCAGCCTTGGGTCCTGGCTTTCCTGTGATCGTTGCGCTCTGCAGCGCTATACGGTTGGCTGATACTAGCCTGTGTCCAGACGACACTTGACAACAGTTACAAACCACGACTAACCCAGTCGTAAAGTGCACACCCAATACCAAACTTAGGGCGAATGCACCACACTTCTTCTAAGCTCTACCTGCTTAAAGAAGCGTAATGAGGTAATAGGAAGCAAACCTGTCTATCTACCATAGACAAAAATTAATACTCACAGGGACTACAATAGTAGGACACACTTTCGGCCCTATACTATTAATTCCTATACCCCACCAGTCAAGAAAGATTCTGCTCTAACCTTAATGGCTGAACTACCCAGCTCGGATGAATCTAGTTCTATCTCGGCTGGAGCAGGCCGAAGAATACTACCCGATTCAACGCCTGTAATAACCAGTACAAGTACAATATAATACACAATATATTCTCTTACTATACAGTTACTTTACACAGTCACCCAGACACACCTTTGGTCCAAGGTAACCAAATACCAGTGTTACACAACACTAAATTATTGAACTTACCTGCAGACGAGTTATTGTATATATTCTATGACAACATAGGTTGATGTGCTGGATAATCAATGGATATGGACGGATGGCGCTCTAGCCCACTATCCAAAGATACCAGCACCCTCCAACCGCCCGCTGCTATCACCCTAGGGTTCGAATCGCGTTCGGTGGCCCTAGTCTGACTGTCAGGTAGTGGTTTACTCCCAACGGAGCGTGTGGTTCAATCCAATAGGGGATGGGGTAGAAAGGTAGGTGATGATAGAGATGATGGGTAAGGATGAACACCCGTGAGTGGCGCTAGTGTGGTCGGATGTGGCTAGTATCCCGGACGAGCCCCCATTTGTCGCGGTCCTTGTGGGGATGTGGTGTATATGGGGTGAATATGTTTTCTCCCACAAGTCTCT